>JAADVW010000148.1:0-57397 GCA_023335875.1 Elongisporangium prolatum | reverse complement strand
GGCCAAGGCCGTTCCGGAGAAGAAGGCAGAAGTTCCTCCCGCCAAGAACCAGAAGGGTCAGAAGACTCAGTCGACAGACAAGGAAGTTCAAGCTCCCGCAGCCAACTCCAAGGGAGCCAAGAAGGGAGGCAAGAAGTAATTGTAATAGGCGGGCTCAACCCTCAAAAATCAAATAAGCTTGCACAAGGCTGCACTCGCATAGTCTGGTGCTACATTTTGTTTGGCCAGCGCGTGTTGTATATCTACGACTTCGGAAACTCGTAGCCATGCGTCTTTAGTAAAACATATTTTAGAGTTTTATGGTCTAAGAATAATCCAAGCGACGAAAAATGTGTCGAAATAAAGCATTTCGTATTCTGTGTAATGCCTTGCGGCTTTGGTAGTGTATGTGTCTTGAGATGTGGTTAGGCAAGTGTGTGCATCAGTTTCTTTTCATCCAGCAAAACTCTAGAGAGATATCCACTTCTAACGTGAGTGAGTCCCAATAGAAAATCAAGCAAATAGTGAACGAGGCGGTCATCCATTTCCCCAGGATGAATAGCAAGTCCATACATTTGAGTCTTTCGTTTGTATTGCAGTACGGCCAATTTTTTAGAGTGTCGACCACTAAGTTCGGTTTAAGTTCGTTTTGTTTTTGTCGTGACGTGCGCTGCCGAATTGCACAACACACATGACTCAGCGACATTTTTCAACACGCAGTAATGGATTGGAAATCCTATTCCATAGCCGATCAGCGACGATCGCGGTGGTGCGCTTCGTCGGCTGCGGATGAACATGGACGTGATACGAGACCAGAGAAGTCAGCATGAAGTCAGCTCGGCAAGCCTACGCTGATGGAGAGCGCCGTAAGAGCAACAGCAAAGAAAGAAGAAGGGGGCCTGCGATCCCGTCTGCTCAATGAGAGGCCCGGAGGCCTCGTGAAGGAGAACAAACGCACGAAGTGGCAGAAGCACGAGGAGGAGCCGAGTAGGTACCGGCCGTGGCAGTGGCAGCTGTCGCCACCCAAGACTAGCGCTAGCGTAGGCGCTCGCTCGAGATTTTACCGAATCTCGTAAGTTGATGAATGCAAGTGTTATATTTGACTGTGTGCGAGTGTGTTTAAAGCACTGGGCCAAGTGTGGCCCAGGCGAGTTGAGGTGTACCGCACCGTGCAGCCGCCAAGCTGCAGGCCTGGTGGAGCGGGCGGATCGTAAACCACCAAGGTCACCGCGCGGGAAGCTAAGGCTGGGTTCTCCAGGCCGACGTTCGCGAGTATGAGGCTCGGCCACGAGGGTACGGCGACGCTGTTGGCGACACCGGGCGCACGATGACCCCGGCAACTGCGAAGGCAGGGCGACAGAGACCGAATTGACGGCTCGTACGTGCCGTAGCGTGCCCTTGACGGTAGTAGGAGGTGGTCGAGAGCGTATGAGGCCAGGCCAGCCGGCTGAACCCTATGCAGTCCGCACGTGTGTGTGCATGGAGTTACGCGTGGCGAACTCAATGAGCATGGCACACCGCAACCACTGATGCTTGTGCTGTTGTCGTTGTGGAACAGAGGGAGAGAGAGCAAACTTGAGAGCGTAAGACGTCTCGTCACAGTTGACGGAGGACGCAGCAAGTCTGAAGAGAACGACCGGCTGCACGACCAACGAGAGTAGCAGCGACGCGCGTGCGTTTGGACTAGACAAGTCGACGATCAATGATGAAAATGTCTTCCGGGACGTACGCAAGTCCATATTCCGCGAGAACTCGCTGTTTGATCGAGTGTGCTTCTGCGTATTCCCGACATTGGAGGTCGTCGAGCTCCTGATCTGCGAGGATGAATGCAACCAGCCGCTGTTGCTCGAGCGCGTACTTGCTATGTCTTTAACTGCGAGACTTGCGACGCAGTAACCCGCTAACGCTTGAACCTATCACTACGCTATAAAAGAGTTGATCCCAATTTACGAGGGAGAAGCGTAGACGACGTTCAAGTCGCCCAGAAGCGACGTTATGAGAGCTGTACAAGTACGGGACTGTGAGCGAGGCACGTGCGGCTATGCAGTATCGTAAAAGGCCTTGAGTGCGGCTTTCCCCCAATGAAGGATCTCTTCAGAGTCCTACTTGTCTCCCTCTTCATGTCCTTTTGGTTTCAGTGGGCGAACCAACCCCAACATGACGTTTCCGTGCCAGATGTACGGACCACCTGTGCCAGGTGGTCGAAATGTTGAAGAAGGTAGGTTCAAAAATCCGCTATTAATAGCTAGGGAAGGTTAGGACAGGGGTCGTGTACTAGTCTGATCTGACCTTTGGGTCTGGTCGATTTGAAGACTCGATCACCACGCCGGACAGCCACATGACAACCACACTTCACGACCAAAATTTCAGACCCGTACAGTGAACAACCATTAGGCTGCGAGCATCGCCGCTTTTATTCGAGCTATAAAATAAATGCACGACATGCAACATGCAACATGCAGGTACACAGTTGGCTCACTCCTAGAGCACCTCATCGTAATTAGTACGATTCATCCGACTCCCTTCGCATCATCTACGTCACCACCTTCAGTGTCGTCGTCGTCGCTATCACTTGCATAACTGTCCCTGGAGTTGCTGTCGCTATCAACTCTTTCAAGCTCGCCTTCTCAATCACTATCGTCATCACTGAGGCTAATGAGGTGAACAGCAACAGGCAACAGGCAACGCAAAACTCTCTACAGGACTGCGTGCAGCTCGCCGCACGCACCGCTTCTAGCGTTGCCACGTAAATAGACGACAGAGCTTCAATCACTCTGGCGAAGGTGGTCATATTCGGTGGGAGTAGCGAATATCGCGTTCTCTCCTATTAAGCATCTCAAACGGATTGTTCATTCTCGCAACAATTCTGTTGCTCATTCCATACACGTTCCATAATTCAGGAGTGCATCAGCTAATTTACGTGCGCCGGAATTTGCCCAAAACGATGTTAATTGCCTATTGAGATGCGAAGTCTTCACTACGACACAGGATACACCTCGAAACCACATGAATACACCATCTCATGAGGATAACAGCGAGCGTATTAAGCATACCACGGTCCATGGAACTTCTCATCACATATCCAGAGAGTGCAAGCTTTCGAGTACGTTTCCGGACTGCTGGCTTAAAGTGGAAAGGCAGCCAATCGTGATTGCGTTAGGAAAGTAGACCTGGACAGCGCTGATCAGAGCTGCCTCAAAGTCGCATACAACCTCAGCTGGGTCGAGCTGCTGGTCTGTAGCTTGAGTAATGGAAAGAAACGTATCCCGGTATGCGTCGTACGTCTGAGCCGTAGTGAGCACGTAGAACACTGGAATGAAAATCCAGTGGCTCTATCATGAATCATAACAATCCCACACTGCTCGAAGTCTCGCAGAACACACCGGTACGCTCCATCGACAAAAGACATCGTTCCAAGGTATCGTAAAAGCTCAATAAGGTGCGGGTATGCCAGCCCACGAGACGCTGAGGTGAGGACTCATTATTTCGGCCACAGAAATTTAAGAAGTTGAGATGCCGGTCGCATACCCGAGACCGGTAGCATGGAGGCGGTCCGGATGGGATTCCATAATCACGAGAAGGTCGAAGTCATCGCGTGGATCGACGAGCACGGAGAGGGGGTGCCATCCCGAGCGGCAGCGCATTTCAAGGCCAAGGGATGGAAGGAGGACGCTCGTGTGTATCGTCACTGGTGGAGCCAGCGACTCTAGATTATGGAAGCTGACGGCGCAGCCTTCCATGTTGGTGGTGGTGGAAGGAACCCGTGCTGGGCGGGTACGAGAACGACTCGCTCCTGTCCTGCATACGCAACGAGATTAGTAAAAACAAGCACACGGCCACTGTCGACGCTGGGACTCGAACCCGTGACAAGAGGCTTGAGGTGGGCGACCTCAAACCACTGCCAAATCCACTGCCCAATATTAGTAGTCCTCTCTTGAACACAAGTCCGCGCCCATGCTACGCCTGAAACCTCTACTATCGAAACTCCTACAACTACTTAAAGATAGTTTTTCCGGGATCTTTCCTCCTTCGAAAATAGAAACATCCGTCCGGATATTTCATCTCTGTCAGAGAGTTCAAATCGATGAATGAATGATGGGTTATCAATCAGTTGTAGATTAAAGCGCCAGCCCAGGATAAGGGCGTGACGAGCAGCCCCACGATGAATGTGCTTGATCGCACTTGACTGGGCTGGAAGCGTCCAGTGCCCTACCGAGCGGGTTGATAAAACGCCGAGTTGGCGTGATTTTGCAAGATCGATTTCGATCGCTGGAGTCGGCTTCACACCATTCGACTGGATAGATCCACAGTTGTTCCGTAGCTTGCATAGGATATTCTCCAAAGCAGTTGGAGATCCATCTGCCCAGGATCTTGATTGACAAGCCAGCCACTCCATCGAAGATAACAGTGGCACCTCCAATGCGCATTGAATACGTTGAGTGATTAGCGGCAGGGACTCCTGCTATGATGGATGTCTTTATGAGCACCGCTGAGACCCCGTTGGCTTTAAGGTCTACCGAGAGGTACTCGCTTTCGGTGCGCCCGACTGCTTCGCGCGCTTTGTGAATGTGTTTGAGTGCTTTGGCTGAGCATAGTTTTCGGTCTCCAGACAGATGTTCTCCACGCTCCTCGTCCAACTGGTCGTGTTTAGCTCCCTCTACTCCGATAGTGACTGATAAGGCGGCAAGATTTTCCGCACGGTGTCTTTGACGTCTGAAAAGAAGACCTTTTTGGACCTGAGGGAGTAGAAGTGACGAGAGGTTCCAGTTTGCAAGTATTCAGAGCGTCGCAATAGAAAGAACATGCAATATCCTATCCCCAATGCCATAAGTATATTGCGAAATAACCGAGTTTCTTGCTGTTGGACTTGTTGGAGTTTGTCAATGAGACCAACCCATGTAGTGAGCAAATGGTTCCCATTGGTTCCAATGTTTTCCGTATTTGGCCTTGGTAGTGTATGCCAAGGCACGGTTTCAGAGCATGACTCCAATACGTCGGAGAGATCGTCGAAGGGCAGCGCCACGAGAACTAGCGATCAGGAAGATGATAGGTCAGTCCATGTGGTGAACAGTGGGTGCATGTCCGACCACGCACTTGATCCTGCATCGGCCATTACGTTCTTGTCGCCTGGGATGTGAGCGGCACGGAAACTTAAATTGTACTGGAATTCGGCCATAGATAACATACGGTTAAACATTTGGGCCGTTGGTTGTCGACTTGACCTACTAGAGGCCCACGCAACTGCATTGCTGTTATCAATATGGGAGCAGACCACAACGGGCATCGGATCATCCACGTTTTCCCGAATTGGTCCCCAGTGGAATACTGCGAGTACCGCACTTTGTAGTTCCCGAACGTTGATTAATCAGGTAAGTTTGCTGGTTCAGAGCTGAGCTTTTTCTTCGTCAGAAACCGAATTCTCAAAAGCTACTTTGTTGAAGGTTTCAATGCACACAAACCTTCATCCGACGCATCCATATATACATGTATTGCCGGATAAGTCATTTTGGCGAATGATGCCAGTGGTATAGAATTAAATCGGTCGGCATGGATAAGAATGGCGCAGAACCAACGGAGGTCATTGATTACCTCGTCTGACAATGGTTTTGTCCAAACGGTTGGAAGTAGAATTGAATGCATCTGAATCCTCTGAAAGAATGCGTGTGTAGGCTGAAACAGGAGGCGACATGACGAAGAACCTAAGTACTTGGTTGAGCGATGATTTTCTAGCCGTCCCGGCCGATAACAACTTCTGAATACGCTCCTAAAGCCGCAGTCTAGAGGAATTGATACTGTCCCAGTTGAGATGTTCCACCAAAGACCCGGCGACTTGCCTTCTGTGCTCCATGGTGGAATTTTTTTTATTTTGCTCGTTGATTGCTGGTGGACCGGGAATGGTTGCCATCACCTTGCGGAGCGACAGAATGTCATCAAAACAGCGTGTGGTGATATCGAATTCTACACATGTATGATCGTCGCACCAGACGTTGCCCACAAATGGCTCTGATGAACATGGGTTGGCTTCGTGGCAATATTTCTCATAGAGATAATTAATAAGCTTTCCGCCCAGCAAATAAAAGGCTAGTGAGTCACACGAGCCGAATCCGCAAGCGATAAAATAACGTCCATCCACTTGCCCTTACCAAAGGTGGCGATTAACGTGCGCCCGCTCATCGTTGATAGAGCCGTGATTTGATGGTCGCTTGTGCTGTATATCAGGCTTGGTATTCATCTACTTGGGCATCACTCCTGACTGCACGACCGATTTCCAATGTTGCATAACGGCTGATATCGAAGTGTCTAACGTTGGAGGTAGCTCGTATAAGTCTTTGTTTGGTCTTGAATCGAGATCTGTCTGACCTCGGACGATACGTATCAACTCTGAGAGCGCAAGTTTCGAGATGCGTGCGAGGTTTGTCCAGAACCGGACTGCTATTTCGTCTATAGTGTTCACGTCTGAGTTAGTTGTACAAGATGTAGCTTCAGCATTGATATTGGATGTCCACTGGCTCATAATATCTTGCCGAATTCGTTGCTGCAGTTTTAGCAGGCTGCCATAATGTCGCGCATACATATTGGATGAGTGAGATTGGTAATTCAAGAGATCGTCATTGCCCTGGAAGATTACTTCAGATTCATTTTGCGCGACATCCTGGCGTCAAAGGTCACAGAATGAGCTGGCCAATCCTGGATAAGTTTCGTTGATGAAGGCTTTGAAGTCTTCGTGCAATTCATTTGGTCGAAAGTGGACTCGAGGACACTTCTATGTTGGCCCGGATCGACATCTTGCTTTCGAAAAGTCTCGAATGCAAACTGGTCTGTTGCCTTGTTTCGGTAGTAACGCGAGAACGGATTCAGGCACTGGCACGCGCTCTTGGTTTCGGTTATCACGGGGTTGTTGATTGAGCTCTGCGCGCGATGCCGTTGATTCTCGGTCTGCACGACGTGTACTGACTCCTTCAGCTTCATTAGGGCTTCATCTGTGCGCAAGAACTCTGTTGATACTTGCGCGCCGCATGAAAGCCTTCGGACACAATTTTTGACCGGAATATGCTCAGTTTTGCTTTGATTCAGAGAACGAGAATCCTGCAGGTTGCTGAGTCTGGCCGACGACCTCCATCATTTTGTCGATGAAAGCAGAAGCTTGGTCAATTAAAGAATAGGTTGCCGAATTATAGATGTACTTGCGTGAGCTACTCGACAAAATCTCTATGCTTTTACAAGACTTCAAAATCGAAGAGGAAGCCAAGTCCGAGGAGACGAAAAAGATGCGAATGCTTCTGCTTCTGTTGGATTGTTGGTCTGCTCACCAGTAAAGATGTCGCTTGGAAAATGCGCTGGTGATGGTGCCGACCGATGTTCGCTCGAAAAGAAGTCGAAGGTGGATGCGTTGATTTCGTTCATGGCCGGAGAGGCAACTGAGGACAAGTCGCTCAAGGCCCAAGAGCTCGAGTTGCGTCGGCTCAAATTGGAGGAGCGACGCATCGAGGTGACAAAGAAAGATGTGAGCGGGAAGCAGACCGCGACGAGCGATTGTACCTAGCTAATCTAGAGCGCGAGAAGACTGTGGCTCTGGTCAATGCGCTAGCTGGCGGTCTTGCAATGAAGAAGAAAAGTAGACGGAAAAGTAAGAACCAAACTCAAATACATTTTTATCAACACCACCACAGCGTCGTCCTCCTTCATTTTGTTTCAAATGAAAGTGATCACCATCACAACTCAGCACGGGAGCGGATGAGTGCCATTCCGAAATCTAAAATTACACAATCCGGCTCTTGTGACTCTTACGGATAAGGATACGGACACGGGGCCAGAAATCTCCCAAATGTAGGCATCTTCCGTGAGATAAACGAGTTGGTGCCCAGTATGGCATACGACTTTCGCCAGGCCCTTACAGGGACGACGACGACTCTCTCTGGCGATTCCAACTTTGACTGCCGCACAGTTTGTAGGGCCATCCATGCCTTTATTAACAGGCTTTATTCCGAGCGTATATGCTTCCTCAGAAGGCTTCTGGCGCGGCGATGCACTCTTTCTGGTGGTTTGTCGGGTGAACATGGCGATTTCAGTCGATTTCGAAATTGTATTCCGAAGTTCAAACTTGAGTTCAGAACAAGAGGGTTCAAAATGGCGCGTGCAGACCAATCATTGCGACTATTATAAACTTGTTATATAGCAATCGCAAAAACACTTCGGTTCCATGCACGTATCTGCCTGACGCATACCGGTAGTTGGCCATGAAAGTTCTTTTACAATTCGAGAGACGGTGGAGCTGCTGTGCTGTCAGCGCTCACAAATAGCGCGGTTTGCCTTGCCGGTGAGCATGTCAATGAACATCATCAGTTTGTCTCCTGCACAGATCGTTCGGGAATGGCGGAGGCCGCCGATTATTTTGAGTTCGTTCAGGATATACATGATCGTCTCTCTTCTCATCCGAGCAGTGTTGTAAAACAGAGCGTGATTTGGCGACGTCATGAACTCGGCGTAGTATGCTGCTCCTTGCAGCACAGAGTCATGCTGCCTTTTTTTTGCGCAGCGAGCTCTCAATTACGGTGCCACCACCATTAGCACTTCTAAGACGTCATCTTCGTCTGAAGAGGAGTCCATGATCGTTTTCGAATGATCGAACGAAGTCCAGAGGAGTCACCTACAACTCCGTAACCTCTTCTACGAGAATATCACATGGGTCATACGGAGATGGAGGTTCGCCATTCCTGGATGCATTCGAGAACGCTCGAAATGCGATTTCGACGCAAATAGAATTTGCTGAGAAAATATTATGCAGCTCAAAATAGAATTCGAAAATAGCATATTTGTCAATGGCAGAGGGACATTCTAAGATGGCTTAATAATGACCTCTGGGTCCGAACTCGTTTACTTCAGTGATATCTTCTCCGACGATTTCGAGCGCTGTCAACGCGAGACCTGAAGTCGTGACGCCAATTTTACCGCAGAATTTACGACTGAGAACGCAATGCAAGTTATGAATGCGGTCACTACATTATCCAGTCGCTCTTGCATACCAGCGGCTTGCGAGCTGGAATACAAAGTTAATGCTCGATGCGCAATAGAAGTCACTCGTACTTATGAGCAACTGAACTGCACTTTTGATGCGAGCGGATGCTCTTGATGCCTGAAAGCCAAGATCTATCAGTGGCGTCAGCACGATTGGATCAGAACGATGACAACTTAAAGAATGCCTCATCCCAGGGAAATGAATTATAAGAACCAGTAATACTGAACCACAAGCAATACAGGCCGATGGTTGAAAGAAACACAGCAGAAGCTATGAGGCAACAGATCCAGATCTCGAGAGAAACACTCGACTTTTGGTTTCTTCATCTCTAGCAGCTGCACGCGATATACTTTGTGCAGCAATAATTAGAACGGTGTACACGTCTTTGTCATAGGAGAATAATAAACCTATCGTGAGGCAGGGCTCGGTCAAAATAATACAATACGAATCACTGCAGCGTTGTATTGACGGAATTATTATTTACTGATTTCTTGAATCGCCAGTACAATACACAATACTGTATGATACTATTGTATTTTCATGCTTTGGTGGTCGTGACTTCCCTCCTCCACCAATGTCCAAGCGCCACAGGGCTGTTGTAGAGAAGTCATGCAACCGTTTGAGCACTGCCGAGTTCATTCCTCAACTCACTTGAAGTCGCGGAACCCCTGTCTGTAATCAGCATCCTCCCCTCAATCACCATGTCGACCCCCCAGCTTTGCGCTTTCTTCTTCGCCGATCTTGGGGGCGGCCTCTTCTCGTGCAAGAAGTGTAGCTGCGTCCTCGAGAAAGCTGCCGGAACAGGCTACAGCAACCTCATCGGTCACCTGTCTGCGAAGCATGATGGCTACCGGGTCAAGTTCACCGACATCCAGGTCTCGTCGAAAAGCACGATTGACATGTTCGGATTTGTCGACGGGACCACGAGCAAATCTACCAGTGGATGGACTGGCTTGTAATAGGCAGCATGCCTCTGAGTGAGATCGAGAAGATGTCGACGCGTGATGTAGTGAAGATGAAGCCGGTGGGAATGAAGACTATGAAGGCCTACATGCGCTTCGTGGCGTCCAAGATCGGTGTTGCGCTAGCTGCCGAGTTGGGAAAGTCGTTTGGAGTCATGTTCGACGGCTGCATGAACAACCCCATTCACTTTCTCGGCATCTACGCGGTGTTCGTTCGGGACGGTGAGCGTTGGTGAGCGTTGCCAGAGGCCGCTGGCTCTCTCTCAAATGGACGAAGGCATGAGCGCTGACGCACATTGAGAGCGTTCTGGATGTCTACGGCAAGCTGTTGTCTATGGTGCGCTTTATTGTAATGGAAAACTGTGCGATCAATCAGAGCATCACAACTCGGCTCGAGTTGCCTATGATTGGCTGCGCGAGTCACCGATTTAATCTCGGAGTCGACCGCCTATTTTTATGAAAACCGGGATTAGATAGATCAGATCCAGAATCTGATGATCCAGCTGCGTCACGTCAAAACGCTGCTGAGCTGGCCAAGGCCACCGTCCTGAAGCCTATCAAGGCGAACGTGACGAGATGGTCGTCCACGTTCGCTATGCTAGAGAGAGACTTGGTGATCCGCGACGCCATTCTCACAGTTAGCGCGGTGGAAGAGCTTGTGTCAAGTGGAGCCGCTCACCATCGCATCAGTGCACTCGTCGACAAGCTCCGCGAGCTTGACAGTGTCTGCGTAAAGCTCCCAGCGGAGCGGCGCACGCTTGCGGAGGTGCGTCTGCTGTTCGACGCGTGTGTCGACAAGTATCCGGTGATGGGAGAGTATCTGTCGCCGACGGGCGCCATAATTCACTCGCCAGCGTTTGAAAACGCTACTGTCAAGATCTTGAATGATCTGCCGCTGTCGACACCTGAACAGCGCTCTGTGCAAGCTTTTGTCGCTGCTCCGACGACGACTCGAGCGACGATAGAAGATGACGTCTTCGCTACCTCTATTTTGCGTCAGGCCATGAGGATCCGCCGATCGAAGAGGATCACTAGCAACACGTGTAAGCGATTGTTCTCAAGTTGTAAGCTGGTCCTCTCATTGTTGCGGTCGTCGATGCTCCCAGCGAACTTTGAAGCAATCATGTTTCTGCGTGCGTATCGCGCTCTTTGGACCAGCTCCACCCTCCTGAGATATGTTGATGAGTACCGTAGAACACTTGGTAAATGGCGTGGTCCAAAATGTACTGCTTCTCAGAATTCCCCCAAAAAAACAATGTTCTATGGCGTTGGTAAAATACCAGCCCAGGTGGTATTTTATGGGTTGCCTCGTCAACGTCTGGTCGCAGGTTTTGTGTTCGCGCCAGCCTTCAGTCGCGAATTTGCCAGCTCCAGCGCAGGAGACGACAGGAGCCGACCAAGACCAGCCACCCTAGTTGGCAGCCCGCGGGGTGGTAAGTCCCAGTGCTGTTTGAGATGGTGGGTCGGCGCCTGTTGTCGTCGTCACACACTCGAGTGCCCGTCAGCAACCAAAAGGTACGAGTTATGTCGTGGTGTGGTGAACGCTGACTGACAAGGTGACATGTGAATGTACAACTCAGGGAGGGCTCAGGCAACGTTTGGGGCATGCACTAAGGTAGGCGTTCGCATTAGAGTGTACTGGTTGGATAATTTTAATCGTTGCTTCGTAGGTATACGCTTCTACTGTGAACGTAACACGTTCACGCCCACACTACATCTGCTCCTTCATCGTCGCTGTCGTCATCCGCCACGACCCCAATGTCGTCCAGAGGGTTCGTGTCTTCGTCGTCGCTGTCGCTTCCTTCGCTTCCTTCTTCTTCCGCGCATACTAGTACGTTGGAGACGCCCCTTCGTCGCTGCCGCCGCCGTCATTGTCATTCAAGTGGTCGTTGCTTCCGTCACCAATTTCGTCGTAGTCACGCACAGTGAACCCGAGAAGAGCTTGGACACGCTCGAGAGCTGCCCAGCTTGGAGCCGTGATCTTGTTGTAGTCGCTCAGATCGCAACGGAGATGCTCAAACCCTGGCGCCGCAACCGGTCCTTCAGTGGTTTGTTCCACGAGATATCGGCCGGCTGACAGCAGAAGGTGTAGCGGGGCGGCACCTTCTCGAGGAGGAAAGCCTTGCTGATGGCGTACAGCTTCACAGCATCAGTCCAGTGGGCGCTCATATCGTCCCAAATGAGTATGACCGGTACGTCATCCTTGTTGCGGTCACCAAAATGATGGGCAAGGAATTTTAGCGACAAGCTCTCATTCCACCAACCTTTTGGGTTCCCGTACACCTGCAGATCGGCGCCACCAACCGCCTCAACGACTGCCTTCCACGCTCGCTTGCCAAACCCATGTAGGAGCCTGTCGTTCTCCCCTTGACGTGCCGTGATGGTAGACTTTTGAGCCTTCAAAACTACGGACGGTGCCACCTTGTTGCCGTTCGGATCCGCCGTGACCATCGCAGTGAGCCGATCCTTCTCCTTGCCAGCACAGCGCACCCACACCGTCTTCTCTCCTCGTTTCGATATGGTACGCTTGGGTATGTACTCAAAGAACACTGCGGTTTGATCCGCATTGTAGACTTCGCTCACACCACCGGTGTTGACTCTCTGTAGAACGCGCGCACAGAACTCCGTCTTCGCAGCATCGGCTTCAGCGCCGTTCATTTGGCCTTGTCGCGTTCGAGCACGAATCGACATCTTTGTGACGCTACATGAAACCGTGACGCCACTTCCAGTTCCCGTGGAAGCCGACCACGCCATTAGCCGCAGCGATTTCAGTAGCTTTGAGCCGTAGCATCAAGGCGGACACGGGGATCCTGTCTTTACGTAAGCGATTAATCCATCGAACGATTTCTTGTTCATGCTCCAGCTCCAGTACAGTTGCTGTGCCGATTTTCCGCTGTCGGCATTGGCCTGCCGTACGATGCTGCCTCGCCATCAACTCGATTCGCTCGCGGTCGTTGGCCCAACGCTGGATAGAGCGACACTGGTTGCTCGCCTTTACAGGGGCCAAGTCTGCGTAGAAATGCTTCATCGTAGCCTTCATTTGGTGGGCGTCGAGATACTGGAAGACATCCAGTCTCTTGCGGAAGGTGGACTTGGCATTTTTGTACTTTGGCGGTTTGCGCGACTTGCCCTTGACGCTCGATCTTCCCGCGATTTTTGAGCTGAGCGCTGATTGAGTTGGAGGGCAGGTTACCAGGTACGACAAATAACTCGTGCTCACAAGGCTTGCAATTCTATTGGATAACATACAATGCGACAACTAACATAAAGCGACAATTGCCTAGTGTTCTACGGTAGCGAGAGACAGACTTGCCTGGCAGCAACACATTGCAATTACGGCAATGACTATTATTGTAGATTCCTGTATTTCTTCCGTGCTCACTGTAGGAGGTGACCAAAGTGCAATGCCGCGTTGTATTGTAATGGCCGACCTCTGTCGTGAACACTGGAAGAACCTTGAATTCTACTTCGTAGTATTGCAGTGGAGTTCGTCCGCAATCTATTGCTCCAGCTCGACATGAATGTAACTGACACATACTTTTAGCTGACACATACTTTTACTTCTCAATGGTGTAAAATTCAAGTTTTGTTCTCCAAGCAAAGTGGTGTAACGACAAGCAAACATCAATCTGACAAGTAATTTCTAAGGAACAGACCATTTAAAAACACAGATCTTGGTAGTCTCTCCTATAAACTTTGATATTAACGAGGGTCGTCCAATCGAAAGTCACCTATCATAGGCCACAAGGCTAAAACAATTTGTTCAGGAACATACACAGTCCTTCCCTGATGTAATCTTGATCGTAAGATGCTGACAATGAGCTCAAGTCAAATCTGACTACTCTTTACCTTCTTAAGATTTTGAAATCTTGATCTGCTATTTGACATGTCGTCTAGTGTATCAGCTACGTCAGGCGTCACTTAGTGTCAACCAGGGCTTCGAGAAATAAGTAAAAAGCGGATTGATCCAAGGCGAACTGGAATAACTACAGAAACACAATACAACACAATAATAAAAACGTCACTAGTGAGCCATATTGACAGTTTACCGACGGAACATACTGCGTTTACGAGAAAAGAGTGCTTGCGTTCCAAATGTCGCGGTTTGTCTTCAGAAAGATCAGCATCTCGAAGTTAGCTGGCGGAAGCGACGAGCGATGTGCCGACAGAACGTACTTGCACTCGGAATAAGCGCTCATGGTGGCTGCTGGATGGGGAATGTTGCGCACCAGCGGGAGGTATTTGATTTCACGAACAGTACGGCACCGCTTGTTCGCCTGCTGCAGGATCTCGGTTGCAAAATCAGCTGGTTCCTCTGCCGCTGCAAGAGGTTCGATGGCCGCACGATATGGCTCAAGCCAGTGCTTGTCCATAGCTGTGAGTGGTGCATCTCGGGACAACTTGACCACGACGCTCTCGAAAGCAGGTGAGTGCACAATTTCGGCGCTTGCCTTGAGATGTTCTCGCATCACTGGGTACTTCTCGAGGCAAGCATCGAACAGCGCTCGCACGTCGCTCAGGGTGCGCTTGGAGTGCTGCAGCTTGGTACACACGCTCTTGAGCTCTTGGATTTTCCCATGAAGAGTGAGGATCCTTCGACGCACTGGCCACGTGGAATATTCGAGACGCAATATTGACGTACCGATCAATCATCTCGAATACAGATGACCAAAGCGTCGCATTAGCGCGCACAGCGTGAAGAGGGGTGTACCGTCCGAGCTCCATGGCGTTGTTGGGGCTTGTCATTCTGAACCTGAGAAACCAGATCTTCTGAGTCTGATAAAACTTGACCACAGCCAGATTGAACCGATGGCTTGCGCACCCCACGAGCGGAATCGCCCAACTTGGTAGCTACCGATCGGTTCGTGGCGCAGTTATCGCCCACTAGGAACTTTACCATCGACATGTCCTTGTTGTACACGTTGAGGATGGGCGAAATGTGCTCAATATGAGTATCCGCAGACTGACCAAACTCTATGGGAGAGAGGCCGATCAGGCGTTCGCGGCGTCCGTCGCCAACATGATAGACGGCCAGAATTGCAACGAAGTGGACGGTGTCGGACGCCCACCCGTCGAACATCAGACCGAACACGTCGCCCATCTCGGCAGCGATGGCGTCACCGACGCGCTTCGCAACGCGACGCATGCTAGCCTTCAGCGGTCGGCTGTCGTCAGCCGCATCTTGAGCTTGCGCGTGAGCGGATTCTCGACCTCACAGAGAGGGAGGTTACGTTCCGCGACCCAGCGCATCCAGTCATACATGTTGCTTGTGTCCTCGTCCACGAAGCCGAAGACCTCGAGCGACGTGAGGTTCTGACGCTGAAACTGGTCGAATTCCTCCTGGAGCGTGGGGTGCTTGGTAACCAGGTGACTCGTAAGGTTGGTGTACCCCGTGCGCGGAGCCTGCTTGCGCCTGCAAACGTTGCACTTGTACACGCCGGTGTCGGTGGTGGTAAAAAAGAACGAACTCAACTGATTGCTGGTCATGCTTGATGCGGTGATACTAAGAAATGAGCGATGGCAGGCGCTGCTTGTCAGTGCTGGCGCTCACACAATTGGAAGTGCGCACGATTCAATATTATTTGGTAATTTTTGTATTATAATTTTGTATATTTGCAAAATAATCCATTATTGAATACAATTAATTGCCAAAATATTGATATTGGATTATTTTCTCGGAGGCCTGGTGTCAGTCAACGTAGCAGCTGCACAACTACCATCAAAACGGCGGATATTGAGCACACCCGTAGTTTCAGCTGTTTCTAGTCTGTGATGCTTCATCCACTATGCGGTTGAATTGAGAATATCAGCAAACACGATTGACAGACCGACCTCGCAAAATACTGTGAAGATGCTATGATACGACACTTTGGTAGCGGGAATGGCATTACTTTCCTAGTCTAGAGCTCGACGACCAGGTACTATGGCTCAACAATAACACCGCGTCGAAGATGCAGCCTAGTAACTTCAACGGATGCGGTAGTTACATTAATTTCCATGAGAATTGGGGTTCCAAACAAGATGAGTAAGGCACAAAAGTTTTTGGCAATTGCAATGATTAATATGACAGGGCAGGAAAAGGATGCCGTAAATGATTTCCGCTAGTTCTTTTGATTCCAGTAATGATTTGATAGCGAAAAATAAGGGAGCCAATCATATATTACAGACACAGGTTTAATCACTCTGTATCCATGCAAACTGGAGCGTAAAATCCACTCCTACAAACAGTGTGCGTATTAGAACCCGAAAACGAGTCAAGCTTGAATCGCTATAACGAATAGAACGCTTACCGAAGTGAACTAGGGTCAGCTGAAGAACGTACGCAAACCAGATTGTCAGTCGGGCCTGGAGCTCGACAGATTGATTTTCCAGCACAAATGCCAACACGTAAATCGGTGAGAACCCAAACTTCCGCTTCACAATGAAGTGGAGAGCAATCAGCGAAAGGACTTTCATCCACGCATACAGCATCACATTTAGCGCCATGAAGGCGACATGCTTCGGCGCTAAATCTCGTGTCTCCGGGTAGTGCTTGGCACTCGGTAATTCGCACAGAACGGCCACATAAAAGGAGTATATCATCGGGATGACAGACTCCACATATTCCACCTGCACATGATACTCGCATTGGAACAGAACTTCGAGCGACTGGTGCACGAACTTCCGCTTTGTGGCAATTTCACTGTCACCTTCTGATGTGGATGACTGTATCGCAAACAGTGTTACCTGTTTCTCTACGACATTTTCATCTTGCGACACCGAACTGCACTGTGCAGCTGCTGTGACTTTGTTTCGCGCCTGGAAACCAACCGGTGGATTCAATATTCGCAACTTTAAAGGGGAACGTAAATGGATTGCAGAGCCATCGAGCACGCCGGGCTCTTCGCAAACTGAGGAGACTGTTTCCAGAAGGTTGCGTCCTGAGATCGAATACACGGAATGCATCTGCTGGAGATTCGAGATTTGGCCTTTCATATCGACAAACGCAAGCACCATTTCCAGCACATCAAACATCATGATCGCCACGTATGTCATGACCGATTTA
Organism: Elongisporangium prolatum; assembly: GCA_023335875.1. Taxonomy (NCBI): domain Eukaryota; phylum Oomycota; class Peronosporomycetes; order Pythiales; family Pythiaceae; genus Elongisporangium; species Elongisporangium prolatum. The sequence goes on along the minus strand of JAADVW010000148.1, from coordinate 40,395 downwards.
GCACCTTGCATGCATTTCGTCAGATACAGAGCGTTGAACACTTCCACCGAAAATACTGTAATGCCGGGAATGTACTCCTCAACGTGGCTTGAGAACCAGACCACTGCAGATTGGATGATGATCTTGATGATCGGCAGGACGAATATCAGCGCTGTTTGTTGAAGCGGCTCTAGTCTGAAATATAAAGCGCTGAATCCAGGGTAGATGCAGCACATGGACGTTTGAACCATAATTATTCCTAATTGTTTGCGAAGCTGGAGACACAGTGCTGGGTCACTTCGGAGCTTGGTGGGTCCAATCGTTGCTAGAAATGCTGTTACGAGCAGCGTAGAGAAGACCGGGGCAAACAATATATACCCGAATGGGATGGGGTACGCTCAAACAATTGCTACACTGCATGTGATAAGCAGGTACAATGTCGAGGCGATCACTGCTATAAGCACGGTCTTCAATTTCGAAAGTTTGGACGCAGGCACCATTTCGTTTGTCTGAACAATCAAACCAATCGAGACGGAGATTCCAACAATTCCTAGGCGAACCCACGCTCCAATGTTGGCTTTCCACCCGTCAGCTGGATCTCGAAGTGGAATGCATTCGAGACCAATTGCGACCAGTAACGCAGGAGTGGGTAGCACCACTAGAATTGACAAAACTCGAAATAATGACGCTTGATCACAATATTTCTTGAGTGCTTGCAGTCTCTCGACCGAATAGGAACCTCGGTGGCTTGGATGAAGGCTGTGCAATCTGTCTATCCAGCTTTTTTGGCGCTTAAATGTTTGGTTCGAGGAGGACATCGACTCTAACGAGCTTCCGCTCGGCGCAATCATTTAAATATTCCTTGGTGGGTGTCTTGTCCTCAATAAATTCGGTGCTCAATTTACAGATGTCCAATCTACACTCCGTTTCTGTTCTATTTAAAGCAAGATCAGCTTCCATAAGCAATCACATTTGTTATTTGAACTCTGATTGAAGCTGGCGCACACATTTCGTGGACCGGAAGCTGCGTTCATCCGAGCGGAATACTAATTTGATTGTTGTTGTTGAAGTTGCGGTTGACAAGAACTGGCAGCACTCATGCCTTTGGATTTGTTGCCACGATTCATCAGCACCAGAATGTTATACCTTGGTCAGGGACAGGAAGCACGGTCCTTTCTCACCCACCACACAGTCTCCGCAGCAACGGCTGTATTAGCTCGTGACCATGACACGGCGGATCAAGATCGGACAAGTCGCGATGATCGCGCTCTCCGCAGTGGGTGCTCTCTCTGTCTTGTTCCAAGCGCTTTCAATCACCTCCTCTCGACAGATCAAGTCGCATGCGGCTCTCCCCAGCAGGAATGAACAAGAGGTGTCTACGGCAGAGCTACTGCACTTGAGTCTATTGCATGCAGCATGTCTCAAGCAGCAGGATACAGTGATCCCGTGGACGTACGGCTCAACAGACACACCAGACCAGTTGAACGTGACTCCCAGCGCGCAGCACGGCATTCTGGCACGAAATGATCCCAATTTACTCGCCACGTTGCGCCAATGCCCGGATATTGATGTGTTTTTGCCAGTTGGACTGCGTGGCCATGGCTATTGCGAAGACGCCACTGTCTACGCCAAATGTACGTCCAAAGTGCTGGCTGCTAATGTTGGTCTCGAGTCTGACTCTGCATTTGTAGTTCTCTACTCGCGGTTGCTGCCAGCGTGGGTCTTCACGCTCAAGCTTTATGATCCTGACCAGCAGCGTGAAGTGACGTACGACGATCTCTGTCCACGCGTGCCTGTGATCTACTTTAATCACTACTGGGACCGCATCCCCGAGATCTCGCCTGAGCGACCGGTGTATCTCATGCCCAATATCGAGATGTACGAGCTGCGCGAGACGCACTACTGGCGTGCAGACGTCGTGCTCTGCAAGACGCGGCTCTGTGAGCAGCGCGTGACCAAGTGGTACACGCAACAAGGCAACCCACGTGACACAAAGGTGATGTTCACAGGCCACACATCGTCCGACATGGCAGCATTCGCTCGCGCAAAGCTCAACGTGACGACCGAGATCCGACCAAAAGACTTTAGCAATGTGCGCTTCCTCCATATTGTCGGCGGCAGCTCGTGGAAGGGCACAGATCAGGTGCTCGAGTGCTGGTTATCACGGCCGGATCTGCCGCATTTGGCTCTGTACATGCATACTCAGAAGTTCAGTGCACTCAGTTCCGAGACGCGTGAACGTATCGCGAATGCCAGCGAGCAGATCAGCGTCGTAACAGAGCAGGTTGATGCCGTGAGCTTGGGCAAAGTCATCGCCGAGACTGCGTTTTTCCTGTGCCCGAGTCGGATGGAGGGCTTTGGCCACTACATCAACCAGGCTCGTGCCTCAGGAGGCGTGATTCTCACAACGAATGCAGCGCCAATGAACGAATTAATTCTGTCGCGTGCCATGGGCGTGTTTGTGGAAACTGAGCTTGAAAGTGACTCGCAGATGCTGCTTGGGGGTAATTACAAGGGTCAGTATGGACTAAGACGTGTTAATGGTGGTATTGTGGCCAAGTTTACTAGCGCAGGTATTTGCAAGGCTGTGGATGAGATCGTGTATGACACGACACTACGTCAGCGATTGGTCATGGCCACAAACGTACGCTTAGCTTACCATCGCGACATGAAGGCGTTTGCAACTGCCATGCTGCAGCTGCGAGCGTACGCGGCTCAGCAAGGCAATAAGAGCTGAAAACTCGCGGGCGTTATGAGCGAGATATGTGGTAATAATCGTGGAATTAGTGGTGAATGCATTGCCTTGAGCTATAATGAAAGTATTATTGATTGGTTTTGTCCAAACTTATTGTTATCCATGCAAATATATTTCATTTTTTCAACCGTCCCAAATTAGCGCAAATGTGGAATTGTTGTGCAATTAAGAATGGTTCGACCCAGCATCTTTGGAAACAACGTCGTCGCGAAGCGTCGCGATGATAATTGAAATTGATCCATCGCATTGGAAATCTCATGGTGGAAGAATACATAGGTGAGGATTTATTGACTTGGGTGATTCTCAGAGCGAATACTCATGTGGCCAGCTGGATCAGTGAGGTCAGGTGCCAAAGAACAGCTTGCTCAAGCGGTGGCTGAACTGTTTGCCACGCGCCCCAAGATCCCAGTGCGGTTCCTGGCCACACAGTACGTCAAAGTCATTATAAAGGTCACTTATACTCGGCTGTTCTGACTGCGATCCTGATAGCTTCCAGCCACTAGACAGCAGCAACAAGATCGCAAAGAGCGCAGCGATTCTGCAGCACAGCGACCCGCGGTCGCTAACGTTTCACGACGCAGTAGAGAAAGCAATGCGCATGCTGAGCAGCGTAACTGCGACCAAAGCAGTGACCCAAACGACCACGATCTCAGTCACGATCCCAACGCCATCGACACGGACAGCTATCAGTGCATGCAGCATCGACCGCAGCGAGTACTCTGAGCTAATGTCGTATATGTGTGTCGATCTGACTGAAGAATGGATGCAGCGATTAACTGAAGCATTGCATTTAAGCCAAGCAGAGAGCAGTGCGTTGGTGGCAGTTGACGAGTTCGAGCGCGGAGTCCGCACGTGTCTGCTGCTGGAAGGTACATACAGTGTCTTGATAGTGACCACGCAGCTGACTGAGAGGCGTTCATCGTATCTAGAGCTGCTGGATACGCTGGATCAGCTCTTCCACTTGGTCGACAAGAGCGAGAGTGGGCAGACCAGCACGCAGGTGTTGCTTACCACGCTCGACAGTGCTGCAGCGATCGCTCAAGTGCAACCAGAGAGCTCCATGGGCGACCTTCTTGCGCTAGTGCACAGCGCATTTAATCCAAAGCAGACCAGTATGGAGCCCGTGGACGAGCTGGTCCGCTGGCCAGAGCTCCTGGAGCTCATCGCTCGCGTCGTGTTTGCTCCGTAGCGTCAGAGCGTAAATTCAATGCGCGCGTCCAAAGTGGTAGGGTGTATTAAAGAGAACCTGGTCCCGTCTACATCTTGTTGAGCATCGTGAGGATGTTCTTGCGGATCTTACCCTCCACAAACACGGGCTTGCCCAGGCGGCGGATGCGTTCACGGGTCTTCTTGGTCGCGATGTGTCGCTTGCCGGCCTGCGCGCGCTTGACAAGGCCGTTGCAGTTCACCTTGAAGCGCTTCTTCACGGCCGACTTGGTCTTGAGCTTGTAGCCCATGGCGCGCACCTGCACAGCGGGAAACACGCTGCGGTTGTGCAGCAGCACAGCACGCGATGCGATCAGCGAGCCCGTGGGTAACGCCGCAGTGAGCACGGAGGAAGCTGGGGCCGAGGCTTCACGCAGGAACGGCGCTGCGTTGGCAGCAACGCGGGTCTGGACGACCGCAAGGGCCTTGAACTGGCGGGTCAGCGATCTAGATTAGCAACAGATGCAGATAGTCAGAGCCAGCGCCGTGGAGCCACAAAGAGCGCAAGGCGCACGTACCGGAGGAGCGCCATGCCGTGCGTGCGGTCTGAATGCTTTGGCTGGTTCGCTACCAAGCAGCTCTTCGGACATGTGATTGGTCAAAATACAACGTATAGCATTTCTACATTTGAATTGGTTGATATTTGATATATATGCTGCCAATGCTTTGATTGGCCAAAACCATTCCAACTTGAACATTTAGTATGTGTTAAATAATGGTGAAGCGGCGTGCGGTGCTCGCAATGCGGCCGTATGCATGGCGTTGACTGCAGGTGCGCTAGACGTATGGAATTGGGACACAATGAGAGACAGGACCGGCAGATCCGAGGTTGTCACGTATGTGTGGTACTCGATCTTTGAAGCTGAAGAGTCCGCTTGTGGCTCGCCTTTCAGCGATTTCTTAGCACCACAATCGACCAAATGACTCCGTTCTGATGTATGCTGAGAGCGGGCATACTGTATAAAAGTAGAGAGGAGTAAAGAGCTATAAATCGACACAAATGTGGTATGTTTGGCAATTTTAAATAAAGTGATGCGTGTATGAAGCGCACGCGAGCAGGATTGTATAATTGGTAGCATAGAATCGAAGCATCTTTGCGTCTGCGTACGAATGCATGGCATTTTGTTGTGGTGGCTTTTGTGCATTGCATTTCCATGAGGGAGTTTTGCGTCAAGCTCGTACTGGTCGCGGAGAGATTGAGGACCATCAAAGTCCAGGTGCTGGTCCTCCAGTAGATCGATTTGAGGCCCAGTACGAATCTTCCATGAGGCACCCTCGTGTTGGTCCTAAAGGGCTTTCGGACCACCACGGGGAACACATGGGGGGAGCGAAAGGGGATGCTCGTGCTGGTCGTCCAGAAGTGGGTACCCGAGAAGGACCAGTACGGAACTCACAGGGAAACGTGCTGGTCCCTCAGTAGATGCGTTGTAGGCCCAGTACGAGGAAACCCTGGACGTGTTGGTCACCAAGTTCCAGTGATTACGGACCAGTACGAGCCTGGAACTTCACCAGCGAAGCATTTGACTTCGTTCATTGAAGATTCTCTCCTGATTCATCTGTGCTGGGCACATGCAACTGCAGCCATTATTAATAGGCTGCAGACTCTTGAACCTTTAGCCTATTAATGATAGTTCGTAGTTAATGTTGATCTTTGTTGCTTTCTGGCCACAAAGTGAGGCCACGCACTTTCACTGAGCTCCCAAGCCCAGTGGTATCTTCGTTCTCAATAGGATCAATGGATCAACGATTTATCGAGAAATTGAGATATTTTATAGCCATAGTTATAGTCTGTCCCCTTTTCTCTCTTGGAGAGTTGCCGACCCAAAGAGCAAACCATTGGCAAGCGTGCCAAATGAACTGGGTGAGGTCTGTCTTTACCTCATGTTTGCCTGTCGGCCTCTCTCTCATTCATTCACTCACATTTATATATTATAAATACCGTATAGGATGCAAGCGTTTATAGGAAAGTATGACTGTACCTACACTTTTCTCGAGGACTCTGCCCATCTCACACAATATGGGTTGCTTTATCAGCAAAGTACGGTACAATTTAAAGTCAAACGCCGATCCAAAGAAAAATGGGACCAGTTTTGGACCAAATCCATCAAGCCAAACGATTCTCCAGACGGTGTTTCTTGTATCCAAAAACGCTCTTCAACTTGGTTTTGCCACCAACCTGGCTTTTCTTTATTGATAACGATCACCCTAACCCTTTCAATTCATACAAAAACCAAGTTGATTGTGACGCTCCAACTGTTGATAGGCAAAAAAAAATATTACAGCTTTCAATACCACCATATCTGTGTAGTACGGTACTGTGAAATACTTTTCTCGGTTGCTTGAAGGTGGGCCTTTTCAAATGCGCACTCGGCCTCCTCTCATGCTCTTCATTCCTCAACTTTCCCTTTCAAGCGCAAAGGCAAGCCCAGCAAGACCTTCCCTCTTGAGAGAGAGAGACGTGGCTCTGGACAAATGGCGGACAAGAGCGGTCTGCTGCGTGACGAAGATGGCGACGTTCCCGAGGTCTACAAGTCGCTTAACTTCAAGAGCATTCAGTCCATGTATTCGCAGAAAGACGATGATATGATGTCCCGCTACAGCACGCTGCGTGCTGAGAATCTCGACACCATGCTTTCTGGCGGCCTTGAAAACTTCTACAAGAAGTACAACCATCTTTCACGCAAGATCAACCTGCAGCTGCCGACTCCTGAGGTGCGCTTCGAGAACCTGTCGTTCGCAGTTGATGTGCCTTTGTCCGAGAAGGTTGCGGCTCAGGACACAGTGGGTCATTACCTTAAGAATGTGCTGACTCCGTGGGACAAGCAGCCCATGAAGCGCAAGGACGTGCTTCATCCAATGAGTGGAATCATTAAGCCCGGCTCAATGACGCTGATTCTTGCCAACCCTGGCGCTGGCAAGTCCACGTTTCTCAAGGCTCTCTCTGGTCGTCTTCAGGACAGCAAGAAGACCACAATCGGTGGAGAGATCACTTACTCAGGTCTTACGGCTGACCAGATCGATCTCATCAAGCTTGTGGGTATGGTCGATCAGACAGACAACCATATTGCCACGCTGACGGTACGCGAGACGTTCAAGTTCGCTGACATGTGCCAGAACGGCCTTCCGGAAGACCAACCTGAAGAGATGCGAGATATTGCTGCGTTGCGCACCGAACTCTTCCTGCAGATTCTTGGCTTGACCAACTGCGCTGATACTGTTGTCGGTGATGCTCTGCTGCGTGGTGTCTCTGGTGGTGAGCGCAAGCGTGTGACAATTGGCGAGATCCTTGTTGGTGGCCAGAGTCTGTTCCTCTGTGACGAAATCTCCACTGGTCTGGATAGTGCTGCGACGTATGACATTGTTCAATCGCTTCGTACCTGGTGCCGCACACTGGGAGGCTCTGTCATCGTGGCGCTTTTGCAGCCAACACCTGAAGTCGTGGAGCTCTTCGACGACATCCTAATGATCAATGAAGGCCACCTCGCTTACCACGGACCACGTACCGAGATTCTGAGCTACTTCCAGGAACGTGGTTTCACGTGCCCTCCACGTACGGATCCGGCCGACTTCTTGATTGAAGTCACTTCCGGCCGCGGACGAAAATACGCCAATGGAAATGTCGAGATCAGCAAGCTCGCCATTGAGGCAGATGAGTTCGCAAACATGTTTTTCCAGTCCAGCATCTACAGGAAGACGCACGAAGCTTTGAGCCGAGGTTACCACGACAACCAATTCGAAAACGTGGACGATTTCAAGAAGGCAAAGAATGTCGCGAATCTCGCACGTTCCAAGGATCAGTCCGAATTTGGTCTGGCGTTTTGGCCCAGCACAATGCTGCTCTTGCATCGTCAGAAGACAATTTGGCTTCGTGACCGACCTCTTTTGTGGGGCAAAATGTTCGAGGCTTTGATCGTCGGTCTCGTACTCGGTATGATCTACTACAACTGCAGTCCGACGTACTACCTGCGAATGATGTTCTTCAGTATTGGTGTGTTCCAGCGTCAGGCTTGGCAGCAAATTTCAATCTGCTTCCAGCTTCGCAATGTGTTTTACAAGCAGCGCGCTCGCAACTTCTTCCGCACTGGTTCCTACGCCATTGCTGAAAGTGTTGTACAAATCCCAGTGAACCTGTCTGTTTCGATTATCATGGGCACGTTCTTCTACTTTATGAGTGGCTTGACACGCACGTTTGAGAAGTACATCGTGTACTTATTCATCCTGGTGTGTTTCCAGCATGCTATCGGTGCCTACATGACTCTCTTGAGCTCGATCTCACCAAAGATTGCTGTTGGTCACTCGCTCGCTGGTTTGTCCGTGTCTTTCTTCCTACTATTCTCGGGCAACATTATTCTGGCCGACTTGATTCCGGACTACTGGATCTGGATGTACTGGTTCACGCCGCTGTCTTGGGCTCTTCGTAGCGTGATGCTTTCTGAATTCTCGAGCTCTCGATACACAGAGGCTCAGAGCATTGCAAAGCTCAAGAGTTTCTCGATCACTCAAGGAACGGACTACTTGTGGTTCGGCATCGGCATGCTACTTTTCTACTACTTCTTTTTCACGACGCTGAATGCGCTCGCTCTCCACTACATTCGCTATGTAAAGGTGACAGGTGTCACTGGCAAGACCACCAAGACCGATGCTGATGAACCCGAAAACGTTTACGTTGAGGTCACGACGCCTGGAACTGGCGACGAGATTAAACCTCTCACTGGTCAGCGTGTTCGTGGTGGTGGCCTTCCGTTCACTCCTAGCAATCTTTGCATCAAGGATCTTGAGTATTTTGTTACTCTACCGTCTGGTGAAGAGAAGCAGCTTCTTCGTGGCATCACGGCCCATTTCGAGCCTGGGCGCATGGTTGCGCTGATGGGCGCGACGGGTGCTGGCAAGACCACGTTGATGGATGTGATTGCTGGCCGCAAGACTGGTGGCCGCATTGTTGGCGACATCATTGTCAATGGAGAACTGAAGAACCCTGCCAACTTCAGCCGCATTACGGCTTACTGTGAGCAGATGGATATCCACTCGGAAGGTGCAACGATCTACGAAGCTCTGGTGTTTTCCGCTAACCTCCGTCTTCCTCCCAAGTTTTCTTACGAGGAGCGTATGAATCTGGTTCACGAGACCCTTGATCTCCTGGAGTTGACGATGATTTCGAACGAACTGATCTCAAATCTTTCTGTCGAGCAGAAGAAACGCGTGACGATTGGTGTTGAGGTGGTGTCCAACCCGAGTATTTTGTTCCTGGACGAGCCTACAAGTGGTCTTGACGCCCGTTCTGCGCTTATTGTGATGCGTGGTGTCCAGTCGATCGCTCGTACTGGCCGTACGGTTCTTTGCACGATCCACCAACCGAGTATCTCGATCTTTGAACTCTTCGACGGTCTTCTTCTGCTTCAGGCAGGCGGCTACACTGCCTACTTCGGTGATCTCGGCAAAGACTCTGTCACGATGCTGGAATACTTTGTGTCGATCCCTGGCACTGTTGAGATTGCTCCTCAGTACAACCCGGCAACATACATGCTCGAAGTCATTGGCGCCGGCATTGGCCGCGATGTCAAGGACTACTCACTTGAGTACAAGAACAGTGAGTTGTGCAAGAGCAACCGTGAAAAGACGCTTGCCCTGTGCAACCCGTCTGCCGAATTTGTTCGATTCTCGACTATGAACTTCGAGTCCATCGCTACTCCGTTCACCAACCAGCTCAAGAACTTGGCTTTGAAGCAGCGACGCACGTACTGGCGAACTCCTTCGTACAACTTCACGCGCGTGTTCTTGTTCCCGATTTATGCTATTATTTTCGGCACGACGTTTTACCAGCTTAAGGCCAACAGTCTGAAGAAGGTCAGCTCACACATTGGCTTGATCTACAACAGCATGGATTTCATTGGAGTGATCAATCTAATGACTGTGCTCGAAATCACTTGCGCTGAACGTGCTGTGTACTACCGTGAGCGCATGTCGAACTACTACGGTCCTCTGGCTTACAGTTTGTCGCTGTTTTTCGCTGAGATTCCATATTTGATTTTCGTGATTTTCTGCTTCGTGACGATCGAGTATTTCCTGGTCGGCTGGAGCTCCAATGCTGGTGATTTCTTCTACTTCCTGTTCGTCTTCTACTTGTACACGTCGATCTGTACGTTCGTGGGCCAGTGGATGTCGGCGTTGACGCCTAACGTGAAGGTTGCCAACGTCGCTGTCGGTGCTCTTTCGTGCATTTTCAACTTGTTCGGTGGTTACCTGCTTCCTCGCACGCACATGCACAACTACTACAAGTGGATCACGTACATCATTCCATCGAGCTACTCACTGGCTGCGCTTGTGGGCATTCAGCTGGATGAAAGCGACACGATGATCTCGGTTACGGCTGCCAGTGGTGCTGTAAGCAACATGACAGTCGGCCGCTACATCCAAACTGAGTACGGCTTCCACGTGGACAAGAAGTACAACTACATGGCAGCGCTGATCGTGTTCTGGGTGGTTATCCAGATATTCATCTATCTCACGCTCAAGTACGTCAGTCACTTGAAGAGATAGAGAGGTCAGTGTGTTTGCTACTTATCCTAGATAGCTTGCTGTCGTACGAAACCAGTTGAAGCGTACTCTGTCTATGCACATCCCTAGCTTTCATTGATAAACTCGCTCGTTTACGTTTAATCAATCACTGTACGGTTATCTTCTTATTGCTTTATTAGCATTTGCTTTATCATGGATGAATTTGGCTTGTATGTACAGAAGCTCCCATCACGGCGTTTGTAGAAAAGATGGACAATATGTGGACATTTAATTGCAAGACTCTCGACCTCACGAGCGGTATGCGAATATGTGTGTCCAGTTGAACTCGGCACACAAAATGGGTCCACTCGACAAGAAGCTCGCGGCGCACTCACTTTAGTACCGCAACGGACTGCGTTTCCTCGCAGGTCGTTTCAGACGCACGCGCATGAGTGCGACTGTTGCCAGTCCGGTACTGAGATTGGATTCTGGCCTGTGCTCATGCGACTGGCCCGGAAGTTGCAGAGTTACTGTACCCGTATTTACCACTCTCTAACTCCAACGGACAACTGTGGTGCACAAAGTACATGTACTCTCAATGACAAAGGAGCCGGCCTCGTCTGTACAGCAGCTTCATGAACTCTGAAATGCTCTGGGAAATGAAATTTACGTACGACAACAAAACATTCAAAAAGCTCGACATTTGCCCTGCAATGTATACACCTTTGGTGTGTGTCTTGAATGGAGTGGTCAGTGAACCTATAAATCCTTTCTTTGCGCACGATTGTGCTCGCTCGGAGGACAAATTTGCGTGATTGGTGCAGGATGGTGATCGAGGGCGTCGATTGTTGGTGCACAATATGGCAACAGGTCTTCGTGGCACAGTGTCATTGCGTTGGCTCCTCCCTTTCTTTTGTAGCACACAAAAAGATGCAGTTCAATCGACGCGCACTTCAGCAAGCACCACAGATATTTCGCCTTGTTGTAAGCCGCTCTGTGTGAAACGCCTTACATGAACCTGCAAGGTACTGCTGTTGTATCGTGACATTCTCACAAGCTAGGACTCAATGCGTGGCGACATGGATCACCCGTAGCGGCTCGTGAGCGTAAATACGCGACAAGTGCATATTTTGGGTGGGATTAGGAAATAGATTCTAAAGAACACTCTCGGATGAGTAGAGGAGAGCTTGACCACCTTCTTTCGTTTGGTTGCGACTGTTGCCTTCATTGCAGTGGAGGTCCTTGCGTTCTTTGGTGTTCAGTCTTGCATTTCCCACGAATCAAGTGCGATTCTTTACATCGCAATTGTTAGCTGACTTGGATTCAGGCCCAGTACAAAACTTTCATTAACTGTCGGGTATTTTTCGAATCTCGTACATTATGGGTATTTTTTTAGATTGGTCCAACAGCCATGTTGTGGGACCATTACAAATTGTCGGACCAGTACAAGCCAAACAGGCGCTTCTGATGATCATCAAACGTTTTATGGAGGTGAGCTTGCAGTGGTCAGAAGAGAGTTCAACAACCCCAAGGCGTATTCGCTGGCCAGCTTCTTCAAACACACAATAAAGAATAAACGCGGCATACTCAATTCCTAGAGATCTACTTGCGCATGCTGAAGAGTACTGAATGTTTTTTGGATAAAGTTGGGTGTTGAGGATTTCCTGTCGTGTTCAAGTAGAGTGGCCATGCATGCTGCAATGGCTTGCGTGCCTTTTCAAGAGTGTGTACAGATGAGCAAGTTGCCCTGCCTTTTCTGCCTTTGCCAGTCGGCGATCAACATAGTTTCACACGCAACATGAGATATCTTCTGCCTCTGTAGCTACACTACAGTACTGTAATTTTTACGGTAAATGTATGTGCCTTACACGAAGAGATGGGCAGCTCTTCGTGTAAGGCACATACATTTACCCAAATTAAGGAAATGTTGGCTCCCAATGCAGCCTTTCGAGGCGAATCAACGGCTGATTTTACCCAAAATAAGCGAGAAAGATATCTGTTTGGGCATCGGAGAGTGATCCATTACTGTACAGTGCCGAATGGATACTTCAAGATAAATAGCACTTCCTGTGTATCCCGCCAGGTGGTGGGCTGTCTCCAGTGCCAGGTGGAAACAAATCAAGGGATTTTTGTCAAAATGCGGTGGTGAAGACGAGGTAACATCCAATGGCATCATAAAGCCAGACCACAGCCGTAAGTCCATAAATAAACCATCAGCACACACGCAAGAGATTCAGGTGCTTGTCAAAGATATTGGTACAGTAGTTTGCTTTTGTTTGTCTTTGACTGCAGAGTGATTTCTTGCATTTGTTTCTTTTGCCTGGTCCACATTTTACAACAAGCATAACTCGTTTCTTCGGACGGATGATACACATCCCCTTTTGCTCATCTTTTCCTCATACACTGCATTGTTCCACTCTATGAATGGACATAAATAATCGAGAACAACACTCTCATAGATTACGGAACCGCTTGCCATATTTGTATTTCAGCTCGAACATATTTGGTAATTTACGGTTTATCCTGGCAACACAACACACGTTAAAGCATCATGATACTTTTATATTCTGTTGACGGCATCATGGTTTATCCTCTTGATCAAACGGTTAGAATTGGTTTCTGTTTTGGACAAGATACTCAGGAAATCCTACTTTTATCACGGCTCATCTGATTGGCTCACTTTGGTGTCCTGCATTGGCCCGTCTACTCGCATGCGCCCTATCCGCTGCTGCGCTCTCCAAAGCAAGGGGAAGGGCAATATAGAACCATGAATGCCTCGTCATGTCGCTCCTCCTGCTGCTCCTCCTCTTTTGTGGTTTTAAAACGGTTCAGTCATCCCCTACCCCCGCTAAGCATACAAACATCAAGTCAATGCGAAACCCCACCCAACTTCTGTGGCCTATTTTTGCGTGGTGGCACACTAAGTACGGGCTGGCTGCAGCCTTTGGTGGCAACGCGACCGATGCGTCGCATTGGTGTTGGTTTCTCCGGCACTCATTCCCCAACTTTCTCTCGACCCGCGCACTTTCGCCCGCCGAGCCGAAAGGGAAACCACCGACGCCCTTCACGAGAGAAACCGGTGCAGCAGGAAGCATGCCGGACAAGAGCGGACTCCTCCGCGACGAAGATGGCGACGTGCCGGACGTCTATAAGTCGCTCAACTTCAAGAGCATCCAGGACATGTACTCGCACAAGGACGACGATATGATGTCCCGCTACAGTACACTGCGCGCTGATGACGTGGACACCATGCTCTCGGGCGGCCTTGAGAAGTTCTACAAGAAGTACAACCACCTCTCGCGCAAGATCAACCTGGCGCTGCCGACCCCAGAAGTGCGCTTTGAGAACCTGTCGTTTGCAGTCCAAGTGCCCATGTCTGAGAAGGTTGCCTCGCAAGCGACTGTGGGTCACTACCTTAAGAAGGTGTTCACGCCGTGGGACAAGCCTACTACGCAGCGTAAGGATGTGCTGCACCCGATGAGCGGTGTCATCAAGCCTGGCTCCATGACGCTGATTCTTGCCAACCCTGGCGCTGGCAAGTCCACGTTTCTCAAGGCGCTTGCTGGCAAGCTTGAGAACACCGCCCGCACGACTATTGGCGGCGAAATCACGTACTCCGGCCTCACGGCAGACCAGATCGATCTCATCAAGCTTGTGGGCATGGTCGATCAGACTGACAACCATATTGCCACGCTGACGGTACGCGAGACGTTTAAGTTCGCAGATATGTGCCAGAACGGTCTTCCGGATGACCAGCCCGATGAAATGCGGGAGATTGCTGCGTTGCGCACCGAACTTTTCCTGCAGATCCTGGGTCTGACCAACTGCGCTGACACTGTTGTCGGTGATGCTCTGCTGCGTGGTGTCTCTGGTGGTGAACGCAAGCGCGTCACTGTCGGCGAGATCCTTGTTGGTGGCCAGAGTTTGTTTCTCTGTGACGAAATCTCCACTGGTCTGGATAGTGCTGCGACGTATGACATTGTTCAATCGCTTCGTACCTGGTGCCGCACACTGGGAGGCTCTGTCATCGTGGCGCTTTTGCAGCCAACGCCTGAAGTCGTGGAGCTCTTCGACGACATCCTGATGATCAATGAAGGCCACCTCGCGTACCACGGACCGCGTACCGAGATTCTGAGCTACTTCCAGGAACGTGGTTTCACGTGCCCTCCACGTACGGATCCGGCCGATTACTTGATTGAAGTCACTTCCGGCCGTGGCAAGAAGTACGCTAATGGGAATGTCGAGGTGGGCAAGCTGCCCGTTACTGCCGAAGACTTTGCGAATATGTTCTACCAGTCTAGCATCTACAAAAAGACGCATGAGGCAATTAGCCGTGGCTTCAACGAGCACCAGTTCGAAAATGCTGAAGATTTCCGCAAGGCCAAGAACGTAGCGAATTTGGCTCGCTCTAAGGAGCAGTCAGAATTTGGGTTGTCGTTCCTTCCCAGTACTAAGCTTTTGCTGAGCCGTCAAAAGACGATTTGGCTTCGTGATCGACCATTGCTGTGGGGCAAGCTTATCGAGGCTTCGATTGTCGGTCTTGTGCTTGGTGTGATTTTCTACAATGTCAGCTCCGCGTACTACCTTCGAGTGATGTTTTTCAGTATTGGCGTCTTTCAACGTCAAGCTTGGCAGCAGATTACAATCGCGTTCCAGCTGCGTAATGTGTTTTACAAGCAACGTTCCAGAAACTTTTTCCGAACATCGTCGTACGCTATTGCAGAGAGTATTATCCAGGTTCCAGTGAATCTTTCGGTATCCTTCATTATGGGCACATTCTTCTACTTCATGAGTGGATTGACACGCACATTCGAGAAGTATATCGTCTACTTGCTGATTCTGGTCTGCTTCCAGCATGCTATTGGTGCGTATATGACTCTGCTGAGTTCATTGTCCCCAAACATAGCTATCGGCCAGTCTCTTGCAGGTATCTCGGTATCCTTTTTCTTGTTGTTCTCGGGCAATATCATTCTCGCTGATTTGATTCCGGATTACTGGATCTGGATGTACTGGTTCAACCCGCTCTCCTGGGCTCTTCGAAGTGTGATGATTTCAGAGTTTACCAGTGATCGCTACGTTGATGGTGCTGGTGTGTCGAAGCTTAGGAATTTTTCGATCACTCAAGGAACTAGCTACCTTTGGTTTGGCGTTGGTATGCTGCTGGTGTACTACTTCCTTTTTACGACATTCAATGCGCTTGCTCTCCACTACATTCGCTATGTGAAGATCCTGGGTGTCACCGGCAAGAGCATGGAAGTCAAAGAAGAAGAAAACGATAACGTTTATGTTGAAGTTATGACTCCTGGCCTCCCAGAAGATGGAAAGCCGCTCAACTCCCAGCCAGCTCGTGGAGGTGGCCTTCCTTTCACACCAAGTTACCTTTGTGTTAAGGATCTGGAATACTTTGTCACGCTCCCGTCCGGTGAAGAAAAGCAACTTCTCAATGGAATCACTGCTCATTTTGAGCCTGGTCGCATGTTTGCGCTAATGGGAGCTACTGGAGCTGGCAAAACAACTTTGATGGATGTGATTGCTGGTCGTAAGACTGGTGGTCGTATCGTTGGTGACATCACTGTGAATGGTGAGCCCAAGAACCCTGCCACTTTCAGTCGAATTGCGGCTTATTGCGAACAAATGGATATCCACTCCGAAGGTGCCACGATTCAAGAAGCGCTTATTTTCTCTGCTAACATGAGACTGCCTCCCAAATTTTCCTACGAAGAGCGTATGAATTTGGTAAACGAGACCTTGGATTTGCTCGAGCTTACTTCCATTATGAATGAGTTGATCACGAACCTTTCGGTTGAGCAAAAGAAACGTGTTACGATTGGTGTTGAAGTGGTCTCTAACCCAAGTATTCTTTTCCTGGACGAACCTACCAGTGGTCTTGACGCACGTTCTGCTCTCATCGTGATGCGTGGAGTCCAATCAATTGCTCGCACAGGTCGAACTGTGCTGTGTACTATCCACCAGCCGAGTATTTCGATCTTTGAACTTTTCGACGGTCTTCTTCTTCTTCAGCGCGGTGGATTTACTGCATACTACGGTGATCTTGGCCGTGATTCGGTCACCATGCTTGAATACTTTGCTTCTATCCCTGGTACGGTTGAAATTGCACCTCAGTACAACCCTGCGACTTATATGCTTGAAGTTATTGGCGCTGGTATTGGTCGCGACGTGAAGAACTATTCAGTTGAGTACAAGAACAGTGAGCTGTGTAAGAGCAACCGCGAACGCACTTTGGCGTTGTGCAACCCTCCAGCGGAGTTTGTTCGGTTCTCTACTATGAACTTCGCGCCTATTGCGACTCCTTTCACTAACCAGCTGAAAAACCTGGCTCTCAAGCAGCGTCGCACGTACTGGCGTACTCCGTCATACAACTTTACTCGTGTGTTTTTGTTTCCGCTGTATGCCATTATCTTTGGTACGACATTTTACCAGCTGAAGGCGAACTCTTTGAAGAAAGTCAGTTCGCACATCGGTTTGATCTACAATAGTATGGATTTCATCGGTGTGATCAACATGATGACGGTGCTCGAAATCGCATGCGCTGAGCGAGCCGTGTTCTATCGTGAACGAATGTCAAACTACTACGGCCCTCTCGCCTACAGCTTGTCTCAATTCTTTGCTGAAATCCCGTACTTGATTTTCGTCATTTTCTGCTTTGTGACGATTGAGTACTTCCTGGTCGGCTGGAGTTCCAACGCTGGTGATTACTTCTACTTCCTGTTCATCTTTTTCTTGTACACATCGGTGTGTACGTTTGTGGGTCAATGGATGTCTGTATTGACTCCGAATGTCAAGGTTGCCAACGTTGCTGTCGGTGCCATCTCGTGCATCTTCAACTTGTTCGGTGGTTACCTGCTGCCTCGCCAGCACATGACTGGGTTCTACAAGTGGATTATCTACATCATCCCGTCGAGCTACTCGCTTGCTGGACTTGTTAGCATTCAACTCCACGACAACCATAATAGTGTGACGGTCACAAATGCGAATGGCTCAAGCCAGGTCATGTCC
This sequence comes from Elongisporangium prolatum, assembly GCA_023335875.1. Classification (NCBI taxonomy): domain Eukaryota; phylum Oomycota; class Peronosporomycetes; order Pythiales; family Pythiaceae; genus Elongisporangium; species Elongisporangium prolatum. The sequence continues at coordinate 22,943 of JAADVW010000148.1, read as the reverse complement.
GTCTCGAGCTACATCGTCACTGAGTATGGCTTCCACGAAGACAAGAAGTACAACTACATGGCTGCGTTGATCGTTTTCTGGGTCGTGCTTCAACTGTGCATCTATCTCACATTGAAGTACGTCAGCCACCTGAAGAGATAAGTCAGTTTAGCTCATGCAGCTGCGCTATCTTTACGACAATGATAAGCCGTACGCTTCTTTCGTTTTGCAAAACCATTCGATGCGTCGTTGTAGTGGCGACACATCTATTCATATCCTAATTGCATTCGATGAATAACCATGACATTATAAACCATCTTGACTTTTTATTTGTTGACGCATGATTACATCCACTACATGAAGGCATATCGCAGGAGGAATAGAGTGATGTCAGATGCAAATCCAAGCGAAAGATGATTAATCGGATATCATGATCAATTTGTGCTCATTTCGTGGCAAAGAGGCATAATATTGTTAAAATGCTGCTGAGACTGCCTGGTTCAGAAATTTAAGCTGATCCATCGCACTTTGCTGACCTAATTAAGCGGGTCCATGAGACCGTCCTTCGAGTATTCACGCAGCACAGCCGAGATGGACGTGGGCGGGATCATACCAAGCTCTGTCACGACCATAGACACGTAATCAATGGGCGTGGCGTCGTAGACCAGATTTAGCAGCTTCAGGTCCGGGATGTCACGCCAGTCCGACAGCACGTGCGAGGACGAGCCACCGGCAGTGCGACGCGATTTCTCTGTGCAATAGGACGAGATGAGCTCGTCCGGGTCGCGCAATTCGTTGTGCGTGATTGCATCCAGCTGCACGCGGTCCGAGAACTTGTACGTCTCGCAACAGAAGAGCACAGGCACATTGGCTTCATGCGCAGCCATGGCCACGAGCGCCGTACCCACGCGAGCGACAGCGACACCGTTGCTCATGAAGGCCGAAGCGCCGACGAAGACCTTGGTCACATCGCGCAGAATGTACGAGAGCGCGTTGATATGCACGTACGTGCATTGCAGGCCAGCCTCGAGCAGAGCCTTGACCATTTTCTTGCCCTCGTAATGCGGCCGCGAGTCGACCACAACGACGCGGAAGCGGATCTTGCGCTGGTCTTGCGCCTCCCGCAGCAGCATCTCGACCACGTTCGAGCGCGCATAGGTCAGAATGACGTCGCCGTCCGCGATCTTGCTCTGTGCGTTCTTGGCCACCGCACGCATGGCCAGCAGGATGCGGCTCTGGATGAACTCGTCCACTTCGGCCAGGATCTGCTTCTTGGCCTCCTCGTCACTCAATTCCGATGACGTCGTGCCGATGATGCTGCGCAGACTGCGGATCGCATTGCCCATACTGATGCAGTGCGGGCGGCAGTCGATCAGGTACTGGATAAGCGGACGCAGCGACTTGTCCAGATCACGGCTCAGCAGCTTCTGTGGCGGCGTGACGTAGTCAGCGATCACTTGCTTGAACGCCGTGAGCATGGCGATGCAGCGTGCGTTGCCGCCCGTGATCTTGCCCTCGGCGTACTTAAGTCCGAGCGAGAGCACGGCCGGATGGAGCTCCTTGTTTGAGAAGCCGGCGTTGAGCGACAGCGAGCTCTCGCGCTCGTACTGCGGCAGGTGCGAGAACAGCGCGACTTGCTTCTGCGCCTGTGTGCGCACGACCACAGACTCTTTCGATCGGCGCGCCATCTTCTTGGCGTCGTCGTACTGCAGCCGCACGCCGCTGGGCGTGGCCACGGCCTCGATGCGTTTGGCAACTGGCTTGGCTGCTGGTGCGTCCTTGCCAGCTCGCTGCGCTTCCTGGATGGCGCGACGTTCCTGCTTGCTGAGCTTCTCACGCTTGGGCGGAGCGCCGCCATTGGCCTTGGCAAAGGCTTCAGCCGCTGGAACAAAGCACAGAGAATGAGGATATATCAACCCAGTGAGCACCGGAGGTGAGAGAAGAGAACCTACCGAGCTTCTTGCGTTCAGCCTTGCTCATCGGTTTGGCCTCAGCTGCAGCAGTCGAAGCAGCAGTTGCGCTGCTGGCAGAAGGACCGAGACTCAAGGACTCCATGGCCTGCTGCGCTCCAGAGGCCGCCGCTGGCGACGGCGACCAGCCTTCCAGCGTACTCCTATGTATACAGAGATACAGAGAGAGCGGTGAGCAATGTCGTTAAAGCGATGGGAACGAGCGCAAACAAACGCACTCGAGGTTGTCGCCCATGGTGTTTCTTCTGATCGATGGTACGTCCAGTGCGGCTTCTGCAGTCGATACAACACGACAGCGAGTGAGGACAGGACTCAGAATGGAAAGCTGCAATTAGCAGCATCACGCACCCAATTCCTTGAGCTCTGCACCCGCGAGCACGGGCGATGCCTTCTCCGCCATGAGACTGCTTCCTGGCACGTTCCAAATCGGATTGGGACCAACCGACTCATGCGGTCAAATCCATAGAAGTCGACTATTGGTGTTTAGACTAGTCGACTTTAAGTCTCCCGACAACAATTTGCAAAATGTATAGCGTATAGTACATCTGATTCTATATGAATTACCACATATAGAATCAGATGTGGATATTTATTCAGAGCAGAACCTTTTCAGTTCGCCGACAACTATACCGATCGGGCGGTCGAGCGGATCCCATGCGATCGTTCGAGTGATCAAATCTCACTGAGCATCGTTGACCGCTTCTGGTCGTTTTGATAGAAGCTTGTACTTTACAACGACATCAAGAAAATTTCCCCATGGGTTTCTAGCCTCCAAAATGCACATGCCCAATGAATAAATGTCTGAAGCAAACGACCACGAATCCGACATTGTATCACTTCTGGCGCCTCCATTGAATAGCACCAACCTCGTCAGGATTGGGATCAACACCCTTGGAGAAGTTGTAGCTGAGCCCAAAGTCAGCAAACTTTGCTAGGCCATCGACAGCCACAATGTTCTTGGTTTTGTTCTCTTTGATGCCAGTCACGAGAATGTTGTCGCACTTGAGATTTCCATGTACCACTTTGTGATCTGCGTGCGTGTGCTGAAGCCCAACTGCGTTTTCATATAACTTTTCCCACATTTTCGCTTGGCCTTCTACAGTAGATACAAATAATCCGAGAGCGTGCCATCGCTCGCGTATTCACATACGAACTTTGACTTTTCTAAACGGCTCAAGCTCGGAGCGGTTGAACTCTTTTTGGCCAACAATCCGCATTGGGTGTCGAAGATTCAAATCATTCAGTATGGCATTGTGGATTCGCCCAATCGATCGGATCAAAAGAAGGCTGTGCAAAATGAAATTACAAATATTGCGGCTCGTATCAACGACCGCTTCTCAAGCGGGGGAGCAGAGCTCCATAGAGTTCGACAATATTTGAATGCTTCCTCAGTCTGAACCAACTTTCGACTTCTCGAAGAACCATTTATTTGCTCTCAGAAGTGGTCTTCACAGTAACCTCAGCTCCAAGGCACTGACCACGGTAAACGGATCCGCATCGCCATCGAAGTCAACAACGTAAGTGATATGAACCAATCAAAAAGTGTAAAGCTATCTGGCTTTAAAAAGTTGGACGCTTGGTCTAAAATCATCTTCAGCCAGTTCATTTCTTCCCTCGTGTGATATGATGCATGGTATTCGTATTCAAATTGAAGCGACACAAGTGCGTCTTTCAATGTTTCCAATTCTTGCAGCTCGTTAGAAATGGAAACATCAAAACGCAGTTGGTGATTTGTTTGGATGAAATTTAAAGCAGCTGGTAAGTATTTTCTGGCGTCCTCTTCAAATGTTGCGTTCCATTGAGTATGAGCGTCGGACATAAACGAAAACCCGTACACTGCTATAAAATCATCCATATCTCTATGAATATTTCTGCATGCATCCAAAATCTGATGACTGTTCACAAGCGTAATTATTCCAGAGTATTTGGCCAGAGACGACTGCGTGCTCTTTTGAGAATCTGCACAAACGCTTTAGAAGCTCTCGCTGCATAATTTTAGGCAATCTTTTAAGCTGACTCTCCAAGTCTGCAAGTCTTGAGTGAAGTTTGCCGCGTATAATCGCGGTATCTGGCATTCAAAGCATAGCTTGAAAACTCAAACGGTAGACGTTGCGGAATCAAGGTCAGAAACGCGTGTCGTACGTTGAATTTCACTTGTTCGAAGTTGGCTCGAGGCACAGCATTTTGCATAGAAGTAACGGCAGTCGCAATTCTCCTAAGGCAACAGCCAACGTGAAAAGAGAATTGTCTGGTGAAACCCCACTCTCGCGCAATATGTGGGTAATCTTAGCGTTTCCTTTCAAGATAGCGATCTTCATAGCATTGGATTATTTTTGACATTTTCAAGCTCCAGCCTCAAAAAAACAACGTACAGCCTCATCACGTTCATTCTCAGTGGCAATCATTAAAGGCGTTCTTCCGACGCAATCAACGATTTCCAGCGAAGCTCCATTGGCTATCAGCATCCGAACAATGTCTTTGTATGCTGTTGCTAGCGACAACGCACTGGATCCATCTTTATTTATCAAATCGACAAAAGCATCTGCTTGAATCAATCGATTTACAGCCTCAGCGTGGCCATTTCTTGCAGCCCACAAGAGAGAGGAATTATTTTCATGATCATCCATGTCGACTGCAGCTTCTCTCAAAATGAGATCAAGGATTGCAATTTGACCATGCATAGATGCCCGCATCAATACGGTTTGACCATTAATTAATGGCATGTCAACAATAGGACCTGTTTCTAGGAAGATGCGAACACATTCGTCATAGCCAAGGTCAGCAGCGAATATCAGCGCGGTGAAGCCAAATTTGTTTTCTCTGAAGTCGAGCGAAGCACCATGCCGGGCTAACGAGCGAACATTCACTGAGTCCTTTCTTTGCAGCATATATCAGTGCTGTGCATCCACATCCGTCTTGTTGGTCGAATAAAGCACCAACATCAAGCAAAAGGTCGACGCGTTTCTCGTATCCATGGTCAGCAACACTCATCAATACGCTGTACCCACCAAGACCATTCACGTGATCGACGTCAGTCCCGGTATCGATCAACAAACGATCGCATTCGTGGTAGCAGCATTTTTCAAAGCGAATTCGCCGCAATGGGTTACAGAATCGCCCTTTTAGTAAGATGCAAACACACTCAGTGCACCCGTTTTCACCAGCATGTACCAGCGCGGCGCGGTCTCGCCCACGGAAGTCGACAAAAGCGCCACATTCAAGAAGCAAACGAACAAACTTGTCTCTTCCGTCTTCAGCTGCACACATCAACGGAGTGTACATCTTGGGTCCGTCGACGAGGTACATTGTTTTATCAGTATCACCATAATCAAGTTTTGCGTTAAATTCAACCAGGACTTGGACAACGCTTTCATGTCCGTTTCTGATTGCCTACACAAGAGCTGTGTCAAATAAAGCGGTTGTAGCATCAACATTCGCACCATGATCAAACAGCATGCGCACGACTTCGTCATATCCGCCTTTTGCCGCACAAGTTAATGGTATATGATCGCAATCGCGAAAGAATTTGTCCCTGGGATTGATGATAGCACAACTTTCAATTAACAACTAACCACAGTTCCAAATCCTTTGTAGGCTGCGAACATGATAGCGGTCCATCCTGGCAGTTGATTCTTCCAGTCAAGAATAATTGGGCCGATTTTTATGTTTACATCATCACCAAATTTTTGAAGCAGTGTGCAAGCTACAGGTTTTCGAAACAAATTCTAGAAGCCGTTTCATTCACTTTTGTACTATCATTTCCAAGTCTAGGACAATATTTGCGTAATGTCTAACGGATTGCCGTGTCAATTGACTTAAGAACCTAGACCCTTGGTATCTAATTCAGTATTGAATGCAGAGTAGTCCCACAATATCCGGTTTCCATGTCGCAATCGCAGCTGTTACGACGTTCAATTGGCAATGCAAAGAAAGAGACATCGATAGCGCCACTGTTTAACAGTGTTACAGATCGATTTTCTACTCATTTTTGCTGCATAAGCAAAATCTCAGCACTGGTTCATCTGGATTCCAACAGACATTGGCTCTAAAACCGAATACCTGATACCTGTGTAGTACCTCGCCTTGGCTTGACTTGATAATAATGGTACTTTGCCATGGCTAGGATAGTTGTTACATGCCTTTGTATCAGGCGCAGGCATTTCAATGAAATTTGAGCGTCGAGGGCGTGTGTGAAAGTAGAGCTACCTAGTCATGGCGCTCAGTGGTTGAGAGAAAAGCCTTAAAATGTTTCCAAAAACATGAGTCAGCTATCCATTATCTTAACGTCGATACACGATAACGACGATATGTTTCATGTCGTACGAAAGCACGATTTCGTCGTTCTCGCAAACGTCTCTTGTACCTATCTCGTGGTCTTTTATAAGCCGAATGGGCCAATCCTATCGTCTTGATTGTCTGGTCGAGCTCGAGCTTGCAATGAGGCATGAGAGGATTTATCCACAACGATGAATAAAGAAGCCGATTTTTTAATACCATTGTCGAAACGGTTTCGCGATTGTGAAAAAACTCAACCGGAATATACCACGAAGGCATTTTTGGCATACTTGGAACATCGGTATCACAAACATTCTTTTCGTCTTTGCTCTTTTGATGCAAAAGCTGTACTCCTTCTCGTTCAGACATATTTATCCAATTCGTCTCTGGACAGATCGCGCCAGCCAAACAATTGACGAGAATTCCGGAAGCTGCCGGCATGTACGCGAAACGTTGGATTTCTGCATTACAAGCTCGGAGCTGAGTGTTGTACGAGATTTCGGTTGCTGAAAATGGCGACATAATGACATCGAATTTTCAGTGTCTTTTTCAAATGTGTCCTTCCAATTACGGTGAACTATATTTTTAGATGAAAAAAAATGAGCCTTAATAAAGGAATCCACTTCGTTACGAATATTTCTGCACAAGTCCACAATTTGGCGGCAGATCGACATGCGAAATGCAATTCGTTGGTTGCTCGAAATGTCATTCGCAAGGGATTTTCCGGAATATTTCACAATACGGAGCAGTATGTTCTCGAGCATCTCAGTATAAGGCTTTATCGCCTACCGTTGAGGTATTGGTTTTAGCATCATAATCTGGCTTGCTATGTTGACAAGTCTTGAGCAAAGCTTTGCAAAGATAACTGCTACATCGCGCATTTCAAAGCATTGGACTTGCAAACGATTTAAGGTGGTAATCAAATTTTCAATAGAGATCTGGGACCTAGACCGCTGTGTGAACTCTGGAGAAACCACTTGGGTTGACGATGAGCTTTTAGGCTGATTAAATGCGAAAGATTTCATCGCACTCACGACAAATTTCATTGTTGGGCGTTCAAATGGCATCCACGAACACATTTTGCGTATTAGATCCCACTGAGCATCACTAACCACGTCTGGTCTTCGTAAAAATTGCTTGGATTTTAGTCGAAATTTGACTGTCATATCCGAAACATTTCCCCATGGCAAGCGCCCTGTCACTGCCTCCAATATACACATGCCAAAAGAGTAAATATCGGAAGCAAACGACCCTCGCGTTTGGCCCTCAATCACTTCTGGTGCCTTCCACCGAATCGCACCAATCGGATCAGGAACCGACTTAGCGTTTTCAGATAGATTGAAGCTATGTCCAAAGCCAAACAGCTTTGCTGGTCCATCACCCAAGCCTTTAGTGTTACCAACAAGAATATTGTTGCACTTGAGATTTCCATGCACCACATTGTGTGCATCGTGCAGATACTGCAGTCCACAAGCTGCTTGATACAGCTTTTCCCACGTCTTCGCGCGATCTCTCGTTCGATACGAAAAATATGACAGTGTTCCGTTCGCAGCATGTTCATTGACGAAAAACAGATTACCCACATGGCAAGCTCCATAGAGCTGAACGATACTAGGATGCTGAAGCTTGAACCATACGTCAGATTCTCGTATAAATGCATCTCGATTTTGTGAATTCTGATATTCGACAACAACTTTTGAGCCTTTCCAACAACCCGTATGAACTGATCCATGTAATCCACGAGCAAACGCTGCATCAATGACCACATCATTTGGTGATACGAACCACATATGATCCGTTGACATATCAAGTCTTGAAGCAATGGAAACGTGCTGGAAAAGTTTGTGGATTAGATACATCTCCTCATTTGATCCTTCTGTCTCACAACTATTATTACCGAATACCACCCGCTGAAGCGCATTTTGGCGCAATTCCTGTTCATTATGCTTGTCAAAAATTAATTTCTGGTCCAAAATTGCAATTTTGATGTAAGATTCATATCTTGCGGCATCTCCGTCAAATCTCATTTTCCAGGTTCTGTGAATTTCGCTTTTAATGGTGAAATTGTATACTTTCATAAATTCGTCCGTTACTTCATGAGTCCTTTTGCATAAATCCACGATATGACGGCTGCGCACAAGGTGAATTGCAAGAGACTCACTTCAATTGTACTAAAACGCCGGCAGGTACACCGGCATGCAGAAACTGCACGGCCTCTGTCAACACATTGCGATCCCGCAACAACTTGCGCATGACGACAAAATCGCCAAAATCAGCAGCCTGCATTAACACATTCATTCCATTTTTGTTCCGGAAATCTAAGGAAGCACCACGCTCCAGCAAAATACTTACCACTTTGTCGTGTCCTTAAGCATCATTGCTGTAGAGTCGTCGCGGTCTTTTGCATCCACCGATGCTCCAAAGTCGAGAAGAAGGCGAACAACACGATCATAACCCTTCTTGGCTGCGCGCATCAGAGACGTTCTTCCCTTTTTATCGACCCAATCAATCGTCACGCCTCTTGCTATCAACTCCTTCGTTATTTCTTCACTTGAAACAGATAATGACAAAGCAGTGTACTGTTTATGAGCACTTTGAAGGTTGATAGAAGCCTTATTTACCAGCAGCAGGCGCACAGCATGAACATGATTTCTTTTCGCGGCCAGCATTAAAGCTGATTGGCTCTCACTATCGAGTAAGTCAATCGAAGCACCGTTTGAAAGCAATAGATCAATGGTTGAGCTATGACCATGATTTGCTGCGCACATAAGTGCTGTTTTTCCGTTCCTGAGCCGAACATCAATAGTGCCGCCATTCTCAATCAACAAACGCACACATACGTCGTGCCCGTATCTAGCGGCTCGAATTAACGCAGTTTCATCAGACGTTGTCACATGATTGACAGATGCACCGCCATGAAGTAATAATCGAACACAATCACAGTGCCCATTTCCAGCAGCCAACGTTAAGGCTGTTTCATTAAAACGTGTAGTGACTTGACCAACAAATGCACCGCCTCTGAGAAGCATACTAACACACTCACTGAATCCACTCTCAGCAGCACACATCAAAAGAGAGTAGCCTCTGTTGTCTTTGCAATCGAGTTTTGCTCCAGAGCCAATCAACGTCTGTGCCATGTGACGATTATTGCACTTTATTGCACGTACAAGAGCAAATTCGGATTTAGTTGTTGTGGCGTTGACATCAGCACCATGTTTTGGAATTGCCATTTTGTACCGCACATGTCAGCGGCATATCGTAATGATCTCGATATATAATATCACAAGGGTTGATTGCAGCACCAGCGAGAATCAAACATTTCACAGTATGTGCATGCCCTTCATACACAACGTACATGAGAGCAGTCCAGCCAGGCTTGGACTGCATATTCACATCGGCACCATGCCCTATTAAAAACTCCACAGCCAACTCGTGTCCTTGTGACGCTGCTACCATTAGTGCATTGCTACCATCGTGATTTCGTGCATAGATGGACGCTCCACCATCTACCAAAAGTTGCATGATGGCAACGTTCCCGATATGCGCAGCTCTAATGAGGGCGGATCAACCGTTTGCATCCTCCAAATCAAGATCTGCGTAGTTTTCAATCAATAAACGGACGACAATCTCCTTTTGGTTCCACACAGCACGCATTAGAAGAGTTTCACCAGTTGCAGTACTTTTGTTAATCGGTATTTTGCTGTCGTTTATCAAGCGAAGAACGATTGTGCTATTCCCCAATGCACATGATTTCATTAATATTTTTCAAGCCCATTCAACCGTACCAGAAGCTTCGACTCGGTTTTGCAGTATGTTGCAAGATAGAGACCTTGGCATTTTCGTTTTCATGGTTTGCTGGGCTGTTACGTGAACTTCATCGTTCTGTAAGAGAGATACTACTGCTTCGAATCCACCCAGACGAGCCAATACAACAGCACAGTCGCCGTCAATTGATTCCGCTCGAACAGAAGCACCATGTTTCAATAATATTTGAACCACGTCATATTGTCCGTTGTATGCAGCAATCAGCAATGGAGTCCAGCCATGATTATCGCTCATTTCAGTTTTAGCTCCATGATCGAGTAATAGTTTCACCAGTTCATAGTTCACATCAGAATCAGACAGAATCATCAAAGCCGTTTCGCCAGTATGCGACTGAGTATCGACTGGTGAGCTGGCATCTAAAAGCAGCTTCATCATCTTGATGCTTCGGTTTGAGGCTGCATGCATCAGAGCTGTCCAATTGATCTTGTCCACCAGATGAACTGAAGCTCCAGCAAAAAGTAGCATCCCGACTGCCTCCTCATACGCGTCATTCTGCACTGCCATCATCAATGCAGTCTCTCCAGAGACCGACTGCGCGTCGATCGTCGACTCGGCATTCAGCAACAAACGAACTACTTCAGCATCGAAATCTCGACCAGGTTTTAGGTCATCTTCGGTGCTATCTTCATTTTCATCATACCATTCAAACGCATGCATGAGCGCCGTCTTCTGGAACAAGTCGACGTCGTCAACGGATGCACCCCGCTCGAGCAACAGCCTTACACTGGTTCTAAGTCTGCAGGAAGCTGCAAGTATTAGCGCCGTTTGTCCTTTCGAAACGCGATATCCTTCATCTAGCGCCTGTGTGCTGACTAATGCGCCTGCCTCCATTAGCTGTCGTGCGATCTCTTCTCGTCTCTGGCTGAGTGCTTGAAGCAAAGGCGGCAGCCTGCACTCACTGTCTACAACGTTGGCATCGGCGCCACGGTCAACCAGAAGCTTGAGCACGTCGTGGTCCTCACGCTCAATTGCTTGGGTTATCACTGCTGGATCGTAGAACGGGTCGTACTGTGAATCAATAGACGCTCTTCCTTTGTGAAGCAGACGCGCGATGCGTTCCCGACGCTCGTGTGCTCAGACGCCAGCAATGCGTAGGCGTGATAGGTCGCTTGAACGTCTACCCTTGCGCCGTGATACACCAGCCATCGAGCCGCTTCGAAGCACTCAAGTGCTACCGCTGCTTCAAGTGCTGTGTTACCATTGCCATCTTCAGCATTGACGTTCACTCTTGGACGTAGTCGCGTCATGTCGGCCAGACACCCATCGCGGGCTGCCTGAACGAACGCGGCGATGTCGCTCATCAGCCAGAAGGGGAGATGTGATTCAGAAGAACGAGCGAGTCCATCTTCAAGCCGAACTTAAGCACGCCTGCACTGTGGATCCGCTATGCTGTACCCACAATGCTTGCCGCAAAATCTGGATCGTGAAGGTTCATAATCATGTCAAAAGTGTATGATCATGTATAAAACAGAGAACCTTTATAAACGAATACGCGGTCTTCCTTTAAGCCTCACCCTGAGGTAGTATTATGAGGTTTTCCAACCTTGGGCGATTGAATCAATTACCCAGCAATCGCCCACCTGTGGTACAGCATACAATTTATGCGTATAAAAAGGTTTTCCCTTCGGCTGCAATCATGCAGACGCCTCTGTGACCAGCGCTCCTACGGGGCGACAGACGCGAGTTGCCGCAGGAACTGCTCTTTAAGCGCTGCAGCTTGAGACCGCGGTCGCAGCCTTTAGATCTTGTGGCTGGAGTGGTTGTCACAGTACACTGTCGCTTGATGCTCGCGGGTTCTGTAGTTACATAGCGCGCTGGCATTGATTTGCTCGGCGCAGCGAGCACTCCGCTTCAGGCTCGTGTTGTTCACGGGGAAAAAAGGGAAATGGCAATGCCTGAAAATGTTAAATTTTGTCCAATGGGATGCCTCTATCTTATTTGGGCGGTTCTTTGGGGGGTTGCGGAACCGCCCCGATTAGGCAAATTTCAGCGGAATTATCAATACTATTAATAGTAGCTTGCTTGACAACTAAGTACGCTTTCGAGTCCAATCGCCAAAACGAAAATTGAGTGATTCAATAACGGCAGAACACTAAGACTGGTGGTATGCGAGCCACAGACTATCGCATCGTGGACACTTGTCACCGCACACTTCATTTCACGAATGAAATCATCAAGTTGAAGAAAAGGAGCAAGCGCATTGCGAGTTCCGAGATTCGAAGTGCCAAGCGTACGAAGTCGATCAGCGCTTTGATATTAACTGTGGATGTTATCAATCCACAATAATGACCTCCGGGTCCGAACTCGTTTACATCACTCTTTCTTCTCCTACGACTGCGAGCGCAATCTCGTCTGCCGTGGATACCTTCGCTTCGACACTCGTCGGCGGTCGATCTCTCTCGCTGGTAGTGGTTGGCGCTGACGCCGTCCTCCTACACGCATACGTACTCCCCTCAGTACTCGTTCACACGTCGTTATTCACTCTTCGCTCAGTGCCTCTCAGTTCACTCCTCACACAATCATCTGGCGTTTCGGGATCGTGCGCCGTCCGCCAGCCTCTCCTAGGTCTAGTCGTACGCAGCCCTATTCCGCGCGCTACGCCGAGCGCTTGCCCGTCAATGCTGAGCAACTCCCGCCCTCGCGGTTGTCGGGCCAGCGACGCCACCTGTCTGCCACGGCCGATGGTTGTTCTGGCTCGAACGGTGTCTGGAGCGCAGAGAACCTGCTGCTACCTGGCGCTCGCCACCCGGTGCGGCTAGCTAAGCTCTCCCCCCTCCAAGAGAGCCGCCTTCTGTCATAGCCTTGGCGAGGCCATGAGTGTGGCCGGAGACTTGCTGGTGCCGCACACGGCTCCAGACTTAGAGACACACATCATACTCGCACACATCACACAATATGTATTCGCCATCACACTACTCACGGTCTCTGTGCTCTCGGCCGCAGATTTCGAAGAGTGAGGCGCCACGCGCCTTCCCTCGACTCCTTCTAGCTTCTCTCGTCAGCCCTGTCGCTCTCCAAGCGAGCAGGCCGTGGAAGCTTGACCCACATGCCTCGTCTGTCCTCTTACTGTCAACCTTCTGTCGTTAGTCTTCGTAGTACCGTCGTCCTTCTGTTGTCAGTCGTCGTTGGTACTGCCATCTCGTTGTCATTGGTCTCTGCAGCAGTCGTACTTCAATCTCGTTGTCGTTGGTGCTGCTGACAGCTTCGGTGCTCGCGTGGCTGGCTTTGACGCCAGTACGCATCACCGATAGCCGTCATATACTCTTTTTTTCAACGGCTGTTACTCCACAATAGCCCCGTGTAGTACTGTGCATAGCCTGATTGCAAATGATCTGGGTCGCCACCCCTTGCATATAATAATCTGCACCACCTGACGAAGAGGAAAGAGAAAAAAAGGAAGACGAAGAAGATCAAGCGCTGCCAAATTGGTTGTGCCAATTCAAAACTCGTAGTCAAGTTGCCAATTGAAATTTAGTGCACCAGAATGTGTCTGACATATCGATGCTAAAGTTGGTGCGTTGTGTTCCGCATTGCTAATATATGTCTTGTCCTACATTGGCACTGGTAAATCTAATATATTGATCGCATATGACTCGAAAAGATAGCCACCATGGGGAACAATCGGTAGCTTTCCTACACAATGGCTAATGAGAACGTGCTTCTTTCAAATCGTCGTGCACATAAACATCAACGACTGTTGCAGTTTTGAAAGAAAAACGCACGCTGACGTCATGGTAAGAATACTGAAGGTGGAATGCAAGCAAACCAAGTGTCTGAAAAAATTATCGCATCTTCTGCGCGAATCGATACTATTCTGACACAATTCCGATACAGAAAATCCGACAGTGTGCCGTTTTCTGCGTGTTCGCATACAAAGAATGGATACTCCACGTGGCACGCTTTATAAAGTTGAACAATGTTTGGATGTTGTACTGTACCAAATGTCGACTTCGCGCATGAACATTTCCTGACTCTGAGCATTTTCAAGAGTCACACACTTGATAACCACTTTTGCACCTCTCCAAGAGCCAAAGTGAATAGTTGCAAAAGATCCTTTAGCAAACTTGGTTTCAACGGTAACTTCTCGTGGTGTGACAAACCACTTGGGTATGTTTGGAATTCCGAGTTTTGACAAACTAGACACATGTTGTGCATCAATTTCATTTCCTTTAAAGAATACGCCGATGCGCGATGGTCGTGTTCAAACATTAACAGAATCAGTGCTTCCTACTGTGCTTTTTGATCTTGAAGCTCGTTAAAACACGGTTTGATCCCTGTCATTGAATCTTGAACGAGTGATTCATATTTTTCCAAAGCATCTTTCCACCCGATATGCGAAGTGGAGTCGGACAAGACTACGTAGGTTTGCATGAATTCATCCAAATCTTTGTAAATAGTTCTACAAATGTTCAAGATTTGACTGCTACTCACAAAGTGCACAACAGTTCGCTTTCCGGAATATTTCTCAAGTCATGATTGTGTCAGTTCAAGGATTTGAATAAAACGTTCCATTGGCTTTCTTCGTGCGATCTTTTTCCGTTTACTGAGCTGGTTCTCCACGTCAGTTAATCTCATACATAGATCGGTGAAGATACAGGTGGTCTCACGCATTCGACTGCATAGTTTATAGACTTGAGCCGTCAATGTTGATGACGAACTATCGGTATCGATTACCTTCAGCTGTTTTCCGCCAGTTTCATGGGTGTACTGAGGCTTTCGAGCTTTCAAATACTCACAAGCAAGATCTAGAAGTTTAGGTTCCAGTAAAAGTTCACGCATGGTGGCAAAATCTCCAAAATCAGCAACCAACATAAAAAAAAAAACATCCATATTGTCATTGTTCCTGATATCCATAGAAGCACCATATTCACGTAATGTACGAACTACTTAGTGGTGCCCCTTCGAGACTGCTAACATTATTGCAGTTGATTCATCATAATCTTGTGTGTCAATGGAGATTCCTGATTCTAAAAGGAGGCGAACAACTGCATCGTTGCCTTTCATGCCGCAATTATCAAAGGTGTTCTTCCGTCATCGTCAATGAAGGTCATCGAAACTTGATTTCTTAGAAGCTGCTCAGCGATATTCTCCTGTAGGATTACTTGAAATAATGCATATCGACCATCTGTTGACGTCAAGTCAACGAACGCATTTGCTTGAAGAAGCAGAGATACAATTTTAGTTCGGTGATTAGAATCAGCCAACATCACAGCAGAATCGTTGTTTTCATCAATAACGTCGACAGCAGCGCCACGTTCAAGCAAAAATTTCACGATGCGCTCACGACTGTATCCAGCAGCTATCATCAATGCAGTACGACCTCATTTGCTTGCTTATTGATGCAACCTTCCAGTAGTAAACTAATGCATATTTCGTGCGCTCGACTAACGGCAAGCCAAAGTGCAGTATAACCATACTTCGGATCCTGGTAATCGACGCTAGCGCCAGCTTTCAGCAGCTTAGAAGCACATTTGTCGTGGCCATATACAGACGCAATCAATAGCGCAGTGACGGAAATGCGCCGGGTGTTAGTTCTTCCAAGTCACGAAAATCATCTATCCATATTCCACATGATGCCGTCAAATCGAGTGATGCACCGAGTTAAAAGAGTAAGCGACAACATCCGTGGTGGCCATTTTGAGTTGCATACATCAACGCAATGGCGCCGCTCTTTGACTGTGTACCGATGACAGCCTTTCGCTCACATAGCAAACGAATGCATTCCTTGTGCCCATTTGCAGCACTACGCATTCAACGCGATCTCTCCATTGTTCCTTTTTCCATTCGCACCACTATCGAACAACAGGCAAACGCAGACGCTATGACCGTTTTCAGCTGCAAATATCAATGCCGTGTCACCATAAATAACCGTTTTTTGATCAACATATTGACCAATATTTTTAGTAGCAATCGAGCACATCTAGTGTGCCCATTTCCAGCAGCTCGCATCAAAGCGGTATGACTGTCAGGTGCCACGTAGCCGATGACGGCACCTCCTTGTACCAGCAAATCAACACATTTGTCGTACCCATTTTCAGCAGCAAACATCAACGCTGTATATCGATATCGATTGCATAGAATTCGCTCATTTACACTGAAGTCAAGTTTGCTTGGTTTGTTTCTGTCAAATCCACGGCCAGTCGGCTTTCTTGCTGTCTTTTTATCAACAGTAGCACTCTTTTTGGCATAAACTCGGATGTCTTCGTAGCCATTTCCAGCAGCAAACATCAACGCCGTGAAGCCATTGTGGGATCGTTTATCAAGATTAGCATCCATTTTAACGAGCCGGCAAACGCATTTGATATGTCCGTTCGCGGCAGCTAACATTATTGCGGTAAATCCATGACGTGTAGCCGAGTCAATGGAAGCACCACTCTGGCATAGCAATGACATACACTTGGCGTGACCATTTTCTGCAGCAAACATCAGCGCTGAAAAGCCAATTGATGCCAGTCATCATTTCTTAAAGGTACCCAAGGGTACGACCATGCACGGGGTTCAGATTTACAGGGTAACCACGCGACTGATTTGTAATCAGTTGAGTCATTGCTGCGTGTCTTGTGGTTAACGGAGGAATCAGCTTTGATCAGCGAGTGAACTAAATATGTGTATCCTTTTCAGAAGCACACATGAGAGGTGTCTTCGAAACACATCCTTTACCATTGACGTTAGCTCCATGTTTGAGAAGAATGCGCACGATGTTATCATGACCATTCTCGATAGCACTCTCAAGAGCTGTATCGAATGATTAGTTTCTAACATTAACTCTGCTCCATAATCAAGAAACAAACACACGACTTCTTCGTGGCCGTTTCGTGCAGCAACCGATGATGAGAGACTATTAATCGCAGCTTTAGCTTGAATCAAACGTTTTACCACGTTTCCAAATCCACTTTTGCCGCGAATGCGATAGCTGTCCATCCAATTGTGTAATCCGTAATATTCGAGTATATGCGGGGTTCCAACATCCCCAGATTGGCATCAGCATAGTAATCAAGCAAAAGTTCCACAACTGATTCGTGTCCGTTTTTAGCTGCTGTTACCAGTGCAGTTACACCTCGTTCTCCCAATACTGCAGGTTGATTGATACACCTCCATCAAGCAGCAATTTTGTAATTTCAGCATTTCTGCCTCTAACAGCGCGAATCGTTTGTTATTATCTTGAGCATCGAGAGCAGCTCCATTCCTGATCAACAAATGAACGATATGCACACGCTGCGCATATCGCTCTTCACAGCATTGATCAATGGCGTTTTGCCATTCTTTGTCTGTCTGTCGATCGATGCTCCAGCTTGAAGTGAACGATGAGCCAAAGCCTCATCTCCACAAGAGCATGCTTTCATCAATAGAGACCAATGATTCGAGACTTTTTCTGCACGGAGTTTGTGAATCCTTAAAAGATCAATAACTTTTTTGTCGTGGGCCAGTGAGAAAACGGTGTCTCCATCATTTGTTTTGATGGCAACTGATGTACTATGCTCCAATAGCAAGCGTACTACTTGATCGTATCCTTTATCAGCCGCAATCATCAAAGCTGTCAACCCTTTGGCGTTACTGATGTCAGTCGCCGCGCCACCATTCAGCAAAATTGTCACTGCTCACATGCGTTCTCTTTCGCAACCATCATCAAAACGGTCTTGCCTGAAGTTGACTGAGCATTGATAGGCGAATTTGCGCGAACCAACAAATCCACAGTTTCAAAATCAGTGCTGTATCTGGAACTCCTCCGTAAAACAGAATACATGAGTGCTGTTTCGTTTCTTGAATCAACGTCTGTCACGGACGCGCCACGCTCGAGCAGTAATCTCACGCTGGTAGCGAGATGATACTCAGCTGCGCCCATCAAGGACGTTGGTCCAATCTCTTCGGTTGTCTGGACTTTCGTGTCTACTCTCGCTTTAGCATTCAATAGGATACGTACTAGCATCTCTTCTTGAAATGACAGCGCTTTGATTAATGGTGTAGCATTCGTCTCACGTTCACATCAGCGCCACGTCGGATCAAGAACTTCAAGACTCTTTCGTTTCCACGTTGAATCGTCTCGGTCATCAGAGCTGGGTCGAGAAAAGGGTCATACCGTGAGCCGATTGATGCTCTACCCCCGCGAAGTAGACGCACTATGCTGTCTCGATCGCTTGTGCACTCATACACAAGCCATTGATAGGCACAACAGAGGTTGTAGCTGGAAACCTGAGCTCCGGAGTCTACCAACCACCGAACCACGATAACATGTTCGTTGTTAACGGCCTCATCGAGAGCTGTTGACGAGTACGAATCGCTCCAGACAACTGGCTTATCATGTCTTCCAGACGCCCATCTCGTGCTGCCTTGACGAAGTCGACATTCCGCATGCGCTCTTCGTGGTCTTGAGCTGCTTTGACGACTGATTGAATAGTTCGAATAATGAATTGGACCTCTGCAGGCGAACTTAACACGTCGCCCACTCTAGCTCAAGATATCAAAAGCGGACAGAGGCAAGCACAGAGATCAATCTTAATGAGAACCAGCCACGAAATGTCCTTAAACACCTAGGAACATCACTCCTTTATCGTGTGAATAGACCGGCAACTCCGGTCACGTTAAGTTCCGCTAAATTCTTCAATCAAACCTAAGACGAACCTAACGAACCTGCATGAAAGCGTATCCCTCTAGCATCTAATATCTGCATATCACCAACACATCGTGAGGATGGCGCGAGCAGCCATTCCGTCTTCGCTGGTGCAGTCCGTCCGCAGAGCTACGGCGCAGGAGGATACGCAAGAGACCGAGCCCGATGCGCTCGAGTGCGGGTTGCTCCTAGGCGTCAACCCAAAGGACACGCAGGATGAAGACGCAGAGACCGCCATTTGGGGACTCTTGCGCTCGTACCAGCGATTGTGCGTCGCATTCGCTTCCTTCCTCCATCTCTCACAGCGCAGCCAGCTAACGACCTGTGTTGCCTCTATCCGTCAATAGAAGCAGTGTGGATCTCTATCTGCCTCCGGGAGTCAAGCCAGTCGGTCTGTTCAGCATTCTCCACAGCAGAGCAGCGGTGTCAGACGCAGGTGCGTTGGTTACTTGATATGCCAACGATCTCGCCATTCGTCTAAAGATTTGGCTGCTTGCATATGTAGCTGCCTATGCACTGCGCGTGATCAAGCAAACTGGCGCCCAAGGTTATGGCTCTATCGTGCTGCTTTATACTCGATCGACCGACTCTATGCTCGCCTTTCAAGCTTCTGAAGACCGATCTTCTGTACATCCTGCCAATTAGCCATGGAATTGAATGGTCTATTTACTGTCTGGCCTCGTTACTTTGTAGGTATCTGTGCTGGAACTTCGCATTGTGGAGTGTCTGCATGCGCGCGACTTTCTTCGCGCTATGGACCACACGCTGTTGCGTTGCGCATTCACCATCAATGTCACTGGCAAAGCAGATGAGCCCAGCTCTATGATCCACAAGATTGAATTGTGGACAGAGCGACTTCAGCAGCGGGATCAGACGTTTTTCCGTGTTGCGAATGGCTCCAGTATCTTCAATGGCGATGCGGTAGCAGTCAACACAAGCAGCAGCAGCTCGTCGACCTTGACGCTGGGATCGCTTCTCAACGGAGGCAAAGCAAATGGAGGAAGCGCGAAGAAGAAGAGCAAGTCCAAGGCAAAGAAAAACGCAGCCCAGCAGGCCATGGACGCTTGGGACGATGAGGAAGATTTGCCCACATCAGGTGTTCACGGCTGCACAAGCGGCTTCTTGCCCTCGTTAGAGTATGGTGAGATCGCGAATGTGGAGCTTCTCTACAGCCTATCTCCCGACGATGAACACGTGTTGTCGTATCCCGTCGTGATGGTCCCATCCTGCAAATCATCAGCTGACAGCCATGTCCACACACGCTGCGATGTCATGGCGCTTCTATCACTGCAAACTCCATTGCCGAAGGTGCTCGACACGCTCCGGTCGCAGCTTTTGCTACAACTGGAGCAGCTTATGAATCAGTTTCAGCGCTTGACTCAACGCCAAACCCTACCGTTTGACGTGTATGTGGGCGCAGACCACTTCCCGTTGGTTGGAACGGCATTCCCGCTCACGCTGACGTCAATACATCTCCAGAGTGACGCTGGAAGTATGGCTCAGCACCAAAGTGACAAAGCTCGTGAAGTGGATGCAAAGAGCCTACTCGAATTGTTCTTTCAGCCGTTGTACCAGCCTCGATTCGCATCTCGCTGTTCGCTGACGCACCAAGCAGAGACTCTGCGCTCGTGTGACGTGCTGATCAACGTGCATGAGGGCATTCCGAATTCGCATGTGACGCAAGGCCAGCAGTACTTGGTCGAAGGCTTTTACGGCTACTATCACTACATGCAACAGCAGGTGAATGACAAAGGCTGGGGCTGTGCCTATCGTTCCCTGCAAACACTTGCGTCGTGGCTGGTACTCAATCAATTTACGGACGACGATAAGAACGCAGCACCTCTGACGCATTTGGAGATCCAGAAGACGCTCGTACGCATGGGCGACAAACCGGCATCCTTCCTCAAGTCTCGCGAGTGGATCGGCAGTGTTGAGGTCGGATACGTGCTGGACGAAAAGTACGGCATCTCCTGCCGCTCGATCTACGTAGCCAGCGGAGCTCAGCTCGTTGAAAAGGCTCAAGAGCTGAAGCATCACTTCCAAACGCAAGGAACGCCCGTGATGATGGGCGGAGCCAATTTGGCATTCACGTTGCTGGGCATTGATTACAACGAATCCAGCGGCGAGTGCGCGTTCCTGATTCTGGACCCGCATTACACTGGGCTAGAGAACCTGGAGACCATCCAGCGCAAGGCCATGCAACTCGAAGGCTACAAGGCCATTCCGTGTGGGTGGCGCAAGGCCAGTTCGTTTGCGAAGAACAGCTTTTACAACCTCTGTCTGCCGCAACGACCTTCGCTCGGCTGAAAAATGAAGCCATGTCGGAACACTGTACCAGCGTCAGAAAATACCGTATGCGCCATTTCTATGCGTCCTTCCGATTTTTCTCGAGAAAGCACCCAAAAATCCAACTGGCAATGTCGCCAGTATAAAAAATCTATTTTGGCCAATCAGATTCCACCGTGCGGTGCCTAATCTCGGCACCCTCGCTCTCTCACAGTCAGAAGAGAAAGCAACCGCAATGAGCAGCCAAGACCCGTACAAGCCAGCCAAGGTCGTGGAAACGGGCGCGCCCGTGGAGGCTCCAGTCTATGGTATCCCCGTCGCTGCCCCCGGTCAACCCATGCAGGTGGATCAATACGGTCGCCCTATCGTCCAAGCCGTGCCGCTTCAGGTCGCGCCGCAGATCATCTCGAACAATGCCAACATCCGACGCGACGCACAGGGCAACGCGCTCTGCAACAAGTGCTCCACGCCGTACCCTCTGCCTGCTGGATGCACGAGCTGGCGGTGAGTAACGTCACATTGCGTGTGCTTCAGAACTGGGTGTCCGAATGAGTAATTGACGTAATTGGTTGTAGATGCCGCAACTGTGGAGAGCTCAACAACGCCAGCGTATACGGTGACGAATGCTGCATTATTCTATAACACTGCAGTGCGTAAGTATGGATCAAAGATGCCTCTGGAGAGGACTATTCTCTGCTGCTTGAGACGTGGCTTTGATTCTGTAATTGCACTGAAATATCCACGTGTCCGTTTAATTTTTTCCTCTGCGCGCATGAGCAGAAGCGGCTTGTGTTGGTCACGTTTCCCTTTTGGCTTCAGTCGTCATATTGTTGGTTACATATCTTCAGTATTCGTCACCAAAATGCTGGAATGCGGGACGCATGCGCTTCTGAAATTTGCGATCCGTCCGTCTTTCACTAATACGTTCTGGTGCTAACCGCGATCTTGGTGGCGTATGGGTTCCATGCGGTCGTCCATTACTGCCGTCTTTCGGTGTGGCTTCCAGTCGTAGCAGCGTGGGAGAGACAGAACGGGATGGATGACCTCGCCGCTACTACGTAGTATGCGTCTCTGACTCGGCCGTGGAGTTTCAGGCCATCGAGGATCGTGTTGCCGTTATGTCAACCCTCCTGAACCCACCTGAGAGGTGTCGGTTTCGGAGCGATAGGCGCCAAGATCTTTGTGAATTGACGATTCATTTCCCTTTGGCCACACACATCACAGTCAGACTTCAATTCAAATTCGCTGGTTGCACTTGCGTCTTTTCTGCTGAGAGACTTGAAGTCCTCTGGCTCTCTCTATCGCTCCAGTGGTGAAGCGCGGACTCAAGACCATCGAGTTCATTCCGCAACCTGCTTCTTCGGACGCAGTTGTCCAGCCTTCTCGACCTTCTCCGGCTTAAGACCTGACCATGATCGTCACGCGCACCATCGGGTTCCTGCTCACGGCGCTCGCCGTCACGGCACACGGCGGATTGGCGTCCAATCAAGGGTACTCCAGCGTCTCTGTCTGCCAGGATGCGACCTACAGCGTGTCGACCTCCCGTGGCGCTGTGTGTTCGGGATCGGGGTCGTTGCCACTGGGTCAAGCTTGTCCACTGAAGGGCGACCAAGCTGTCGATGACTGCCATCCGTACTTGTCCACGCACAAGAATGGGGTTTGTGTTGCCAGCGAAGACGCCCAATGCACGTTGGTGAATGGAATGACTTGGGGATGTACCTTCCCGTCGGTCAAGTGTCCAACCGCACCAGCGTACAACCAAACGCCTTCCCCAGCACCGGAAGTGTACACTCCTGCGCCGGATGCGTACTCGCACTCGCCCGCTCCTGAGTATTACTCGCCTGCACCGACGCCTGCGCATTCCAAGCCGTCCTACGCTCCTTCGCCAGCTCCGGACACGTACTCTCCGTCGTACTCGCCTTCGCCGGCACCAACACCTGCGCATTCCAAGCCGTCCTACGCTCCTTCGCCAGCTCCGGACACGTACTCTCCGTCGTACT
>JAADVW010000147.1:0-57637 GCA_023335875.1 Elongisporangium prolatum | reverse complement strand
TTCTCTCAGCTTGGGACGCTTGTGCTATGGACCCTTCAAACAGAGCTCGCTCTGGTTGTTTGCATGTGAATACTGTGTATTTGATGTCGTGCCTGGCCAAAGCGCGTGTAACATGTAGAATAATGATCTATTCGAACTTCATTGGTCTTGAATTGCACTGCTCTTGTTTACTTCTTTTATGGAAATCGTTGAGTAGGTGTGCTGCTGGATCATGCTATTATTTAATATGACTTTCCAAACCCTCTTCATTGATTGCATCGAGACAAACTGTTTCCAACAATCGCGTGGGGAGCAACTTCATATATTACCAGCACCAGGGTGTGGCGTGGCGGGTTTAGCTGGAAGAGGAAAACTAAAGAATGATCGATGGAGTCGTTCTATCTGCATTGGCCTTGAGATGAATGGCCCTCAAGGCACTATCTAAATATATACTTGCATGCGATCGGGAAAAGGTGGTTTCCTCTCAATGAAAATCTGCCAGTCTCTCTATTCCGATCATACAGAAACGCATGATGACGAACAGCCAAATCTATATGCGGAGGCACACAGAAAGCCTCATCGATCCCCTAAGAAACGTGTTGGCACCAACACAGAAGCAAGAGAGACCCTCCAATAGTTACTCAGATCAGCTGTTGTGGTATGTGATTGGCTAAAATGCATATCTGAGCCCTTAATTACATCCTCGAAATGCTGCTGAACGGCGAGAAGCGACGCGAGCGGAACTGGCTGAATGCGCACAACCACCACAACAAGAAGCAGGTCTGTTGCTCTTGCATCTGACGCGTGTCTGCTTCTTCTTCCTTCTCGTTGGACTACTCGGACTGACGGTCTTCTATATATCAGAGCCGCTTGCAGGCAATGCGCGATCTCCAGAGCGAGTTGGAGCGCAAGTACGCTGGACTGCAAGACCGGCAGCGGAAGAAGCATCCGCTGATGCAGCACGAAGACGACCGAGACTTCTGTGCCACGCGAGACGCGCTGCTCCAGGTGAACAAAGCGCTGCGTTGCCGCAATGACGCGTTCCTGCGCTGGGAGAACCGAGTGAATCTGCTGGTGGGGTGACAAGAGGACGAAAAGGACGAGTTCGTACAGGACCTCACAGCTCTAGACGCGCCAATGCATGGACCAACAGCTCACAAGCCGTTTGGTCTGATCATGAAGCAGCCACTGACTATGGAAGAGTGCCACGCGATCGCTCAGAAGGCATACTCTGAGATCGACGCGTTCACAAAGTGCGAGGACTACTGTCCACAGGCATCAACGTGTTTGGATGGACGGATCGGAGGCGCGTGGAGAAAGGCATGGTCAAGTTCTCATTGCAGAAGACGTTCTGTCGCCAATCAGCCTATGAACTCATTCTGTGCCAGTGGTCCATGGTGTGCGATGCCGAATCCTACGAGAAACTCTTCTCAGCCAACATGAACTTGCGCTGCGAACACGTGCAGAGGATCAACGAGAGCAACATCCTGTTCTACAACGAGTACGAAGTCCGAGAGCTCAATGTGCTCACGGTCACGCGCTGTCTGGTGCTGGCCACGCTGTTCGAGACCCTGAATGGATACATCACACTGTTCTACTCGATAGACCCGAACCGATTGGAGCGCTGGCCGGGAGACCAAGAGGTTGTAGAAGGCACGACGATCAAGTACCAGTGGCAGCAGATGTACGATTGGTCGCGCACAGAGACTGATGGAGAGTGCTGCCGGTGCACCTATGCTGGCTCAGTCCCTGCGGAGGCCACGGGCATCGGCGTTTGGATGGTCGAAGTGCTGCTGCAAGTGCTTCGATGGGAGAATCTCGCCATTGGGCCTCTGGTGTCTATTACAAATGAATTGGATTCGACTGAAGCACCAGAGGAAACGAATGTGATTCAGACAACAATATCGTGATCCAAAAAGTACCATCACTATGCAAATGCGTTGTGTTGTGTCCATTACTTCCTATTGTAGCTGGTGCTACGACTGGCTTCAACATCAAAACAGCAAGGTTGGTTTCTGGTTTAGACAATGTAGATCGATTTATCTCTGTTTTCCATAATAAAGCGCTGCTCTAGCTATTCACCTGATTCAAATGCGTGCCATCTACAAAATATGCTCGTGGCAAATACAAGGTCAGCAGAGATCCTCCGTCTCCCCCACATATCGCTAGATCTTGCCGAGGCCATGGACGTATGTAAACGCCACGTAGACGCAGTACATGAGCAGCAAGGCTGCTCCCATGCGTGGATGCAGTCTCCATCGCGTCACCACGAGCAGAAAGACGAGGAAAATCAGCACGGCGAACAGAATGGCGACCGAGACGTCTAGATCGTCTGTGGATATCGCCACCGGCTTCTTGTACACGAGATTCGACAGGAAGAACGGGAGTCCAAGGCCCAGGAGAATGTCAAACACATTGCTGCCCAGCGCATTGGACACCGCCATGTCGCCATGGCCGTCACGCGCGACGAGGATCGAGCTGAGTGCATCTGGAATGGACGCGCCAGCAGCGATGATTGTCAAGCCCATGAGCGCCGATGGAATACCAGCAATGCAGCCGACCTTGGTGCCCCAGGCCACAGTGTAGTGCGACAGAATACCGATCCAGATGATGCAGACAATGAACGAGCTTGTGAAGCCTGCGACGCCTGAGAATCGAGGGAAGCGGCAGTCCGGGATCGTCAGACGAGCCACCACCACGATCGGCAGTGTAAAGCCGTACCAGAGCTTGGCCAGAACACCGGAAGGCACGTCCATGATCTCGTCAAAGTAGCCAGTATCAGGCTCTTCACTGGTCTTCTCGTCCGGCACTAACGCGACCTCGGAGCTGGTGGAGATGGAGGTGGAGGTCTTTATGTTTGCATCAACGATCGTCTGGTGCTCGTGGGGCAGCTCTGCGTTGGCTGAGCTGCCATCCTCAGTCGAGGGGCTTGACTGCTGATGCAGATGCGGATGCGACTGGAAGACACGGTACTTGGACAGATGCACTGGGTTCAAATGCGTCGGAACGCCGTCCTCCGTGACGGACTCGTCCTCAACTCCGTCGTGGTGATCCACGTGGTGGTCCAAATTGGACGTTTGCGCTCGCTGGATCCAGGACGGCGACGTCCTTCGATGCGGAACGCTCTTGTCCTTTCCATCAGAGAGATGAAGTTGCTCGACATCAACAGCGAGGCTGCTAATGTCGAGCTTCTTGCTGGATCCAGTGGCGTCCGTGACGACTAGAGGCGTGTTCTCCTTCATCTTGGTGCTGCTGGCTTGGTGCTTGGCCGTCTCGAGCTCGTCTTTCCCTTGTTCTTCTGGCCGCTTGCAGCATCGGCCGACCACGCGCTCGTTCTGACTCATGTACGCGATGTAGCAGAAGTACGAGCAGAAGAGCAGCACGGACTCGGTTGTGTCCACGACGCCGTCCCAGATCGAGTAAGACAGCAGCAGGATGGACCATGTGTACCAGATCGAATCGCGCAGCATGGGACGCCAGTCGAGCGCCAGCGGCTGGCCGGCCAGTGCAGCCGAGAGCCCAATGATGATCAGGATGTTAAAGATGGCCGAGCCCACGATCGTGCCAATGCCCATGCTCTCCTTCGGCTCGTCGAACACGTTGTCAGCCAGCGACACGAACAGCTCGGGTGCAGAGGACCCAGCGGCCATGAATGTGGCGCCAGCCACGTCCTGCGACAGCTCCATGGCGTCCGTGATCTTCTCAAGCGACGACACGAAGTAGTCGTCTGCGATGATGGCCAGCGCGATGAAGTTGTACACTAGCACTGCGATGTACAGGAACACGCCGCCGTTGAGCTCCCAGGACTGCAGATTCACGCAGTCGCCGTCTAGTTCCTCTCCGGAGCCGCTGTGGCTGCTGGAATGGGCCTGGTTCGCCAACAGTCGTTCGCTCTCCAGGCCGCTGGTCGCTCCATAAAACGCGCTGGAGCGCTGCTGCATCCACGCCGCAAGCCCAGCTACGCTTGTTATGACCAGCAGCACAGCGCCCAAGACCTGGCGCACACGCATGCGCAGCTCACGCCTGCGGTCGCGCAGCCCCCCTCTCAGCGCCATGATGGACGACCTTCCGAATGAATGTGTAACCCACGCGTCCTGGATTAACATAAGTAAGCCTAAAGTAAAAGTATACGTATATCCGTATCCGGATAAGTACGGTATTTTGAACAGCAACCAAAGCATCGAATGTACATAGACGGGCCATGGTAGCTCAAGTTGAAAGTATTATCAGACCACTTGCTTTGTCCTCCTGCCTGGTTGCTTTGTCCTCCTGCCTGGTCTGCTATTTCTGGTCATGTGGTTTTCAGACGCAGCTGAGCTTATTTCGTATGCAACACAACCAAATCAACCTCCATGCGTCTTTCGAGCGATCGCATGTTCACGCTATCCAAGATCTATTGCCTGCCGCTCATGCTCGTGCTCAACTACGCCATGCTGCAGTACCTCGTCGTGGTCTATTTCAACCGCTGGCGCGAGTTTTGTGTGCGACTGCTGCTCTTCGCGGCCTTTGTGGGCTCAGAAACGCTGCTCACGTTTGCGAACAAGAGCGAGAGTGAGATGCAGAATCTGAACGACGCGTCCGAGATATGTCTCCAGCTCACGTTTCTCACGCAGATCATGATCATTGGGCGCGACGTGCAAGTCAAGGTCAAGGATAAGGCCATCAAGCGATTCACGCATGTTGCCAAGCTGCTCATAGCGATCGGCTGGCTCAATATCTGTGCCAATTTTGCCACCATCGCGGGAATTTCGCTGGGCAAGGGCTTTGCGTATTGGCTCGACGTCACTGAGACAGTCATGGTCGTCTTCGTCACGGTCTTCCGTTTCTACTACTTGTCTATCTCCAAGAGTCTCTTGCGAGTACTGCGACGGCGCAGGATAGAAGTCATTGCATATCTGTTGCTGATAACCCACGAGTATCCGTGGATGATCGCAGAGCACTACTCGGGACTCCCGCTCGAGTACTTCAAGGGCGTGTACATGCGGCTCATCATCGCGTGGTGCATCGTTCTCAACATCCACAAGAAAGCTGTGGCAAGCTCGGATTCAAGTCGACAACCACTCAATTGTCACGATCTACGATGAGCCAACATCGCTCCACCTTCCGGTTCCAGCCAAGCAAGACTAGTCGCGAGGTGGCAGTTCGACAGCAAACCAATCGCGTGAGCTCAGTCGAGCACGGGACGATCCAGCAGATCGCAGTGGCTTCCGAGCAAAAGGTCGGCGGCACGTAGAGCTGACGGTAGTCCCCATTGAACGGCTTTCAACGTCCACTGGTGCGGTAGAGATCCAATCAAGCTGCTAGTGCATTGGTCTTTAAAAAAGCGCAGCTTGGTCAATACCATGAACACGATCGAAGAAGCGAAAGCAGCGTTTACCTCGATGGTTGACGCCCAGAACTGAGGCACAAGGCAAGACGAGAAGGTCTCTGTGGCTATTGATGACGTAACGACTGATCGCTTGGAATAGCCTATCTCGATCTATCTTAGACTTTGCATAAGAGCTTCTGAGCTGTTCCTGTCTCCCGACTCTTGCGCTATTTCACTTGCAGTACGAACGACCACAACGGCTATTAATGCTCTCATCTCAGAAACTATTTCTTCAGGGTAAGCGTTTGAGCAGAACACGGCATAGATTCTTGAGACAGTCATGAAACTCTCGCAGGCCCAGGTGAATTCCGCAAACGAGGAGGTGTTCCTTCCGATGATCCTTCTTCTGGACTACACGACCTTTCTCTATCTCGTCAGTGTCTACAAGCACCGATGCAAAGAGTACAGAGTACGGCAGCTGTTCCTTGGCTCATTCATTGGTTTCGCAGTCACCATCACGTTTGCCAGAAACAACGTCACTGTCACGCAGGGACTCAATGACATCTCCGAGGCCTGTTCGCAGATGATGTTTCTCATCCAAATCACCATCATCAGCAAGGACGTGCAGACCAAAGTCAAACTGTGGTCAATCAAGTGGTGCACTGCCATGACCGAGCTCTTGATCATTCTCGATTGGCTCACAGTATTCGCTACAGCAGTCAACATCTTTGGAGGCAATTTTATGTCGTTCCTCAGCCTCTGGGGCAACATTCTGGAGTCGTTCAACTTGACGTTTGTGCTGCTCTTTCGCTTTTACTATCTCTCGATCTCCAAAGGCTTTTGGGTCGTGGCTCGCCAGCGAAAGATCGAACTCTTGGCGTACTCGCTTCTGAGTATCCATGGTACCTGATTGACGAATACACTGGCGTGTCGTGGGAATATGTGCAAGGCATCTACCAACGCTCCTCGATCGCGTGGTGCATTCTTCTCAATCTGTCAAGCAAGAAAGTATCCTCAGCAAATTACAGCTCTGTTGCCAAGTCTCATGCTTACAACGAAACATCCGCTCAATCCAGCGCCAGAACGTGGCGAGCTCCATTCCGAGAAAAGGCGCCATGAAATACGCAGTCGCCGCTGCGATAGCAGTTCCATCGAGTAGAGCCACCACAGCGCTTGAATATGTCGCACACAGCGCCAATAATGAGTTTTAAAGCTTGCTTAAATGACCACAGACATCGATCTTTCATTCACTCTTGTTAAGTATATCTCACCAAAAGTGACTGCAAATTGCTGTCTGAACGCCAATAGAGAGAGGTTGCATTTCTGAGCTGTAGGTTGCGAGCGATGGCGTTTCTTAAGCTGTTTAGTTGGCTATTCGTTTGAATGCGAATCGACACTCAGGATTCGCACGTCTGAGTTGAATCGCGGAATTCGGTTCAGCTTTTTCGTGTGTTTCTCGTCAAGACTCTAGATATTCACATTCAACGGAAGGAACACCAAAGCATACTCAAGTAGATCGCAAGGATTTTGACCACCACCGAGACCTTCAGGCATCCTGCCGTCATTGCCGTCATTCCAATTCGAACCCAAGGACAGATTTTCCTTGTAGCGGCGATTTGACTTGAGCACCAAAGGAGACTGGGTTACATATGACTGATTTGCTTATAGCTAACGAGCAACTGATTTTCCAGTAAAAAAAGCAAAGTCTGTGGTGCGACCTTATCGCCACAGAGTGCCGTCTTAATTCTTGGTTGGTGATCTCATTGACTATATACGCGCTTTAAACGACGAAATGGGTTCAAATGGTTGCAGAACACAAGAAGGAAACTTCATGGACTGATAGAAATCAGATCTTCAGCTGTGAAAAAGCTATTTAAAGGGACCACATTTTGCGTTAAATAAAGATTTCATCTGATCCTAGTTCAAGAAATTAGTTCGCTTGCTGCATTCTCGACAGAGATATCATGGCGCTCACGCAAGCCGACATGGACTTTGTCAACAAGCGCATCTGTCTCCCAATCATTCTTCTGCTGGACTATACGACTTTCCTGTATCTTGTGAGCGTGTACAAGCCTCGCTACAAGGAGTTCCGAGTCCGGCAGCTTTTTCTCGGGGCCTTTACAGGCTTTGCTGTGACAATCACATTCGCTCGAGGCAACTCCGAAGTCACCCAGGAGCTGAACGACGTCTCCGAGACCTGCGCGCAGCTCATGTTTCTCCTTCAGATCACGATTATCGGTCGGGACGTGCAGACAAAAGTCAAACTGCGGTCCATCCAATGGTGCACTGTCTTTGCCGAGCTTTTGATCGCGTTAGACTGGCTCACTGTCATCGCTACCGGAATCGCCATAGCAGGAGTGGACTTTGGAGCGTTTTTCGACCAGTGGAGCAATGTCCTCGAGTCGTTCAACTTCGCGTTTGTGCTGTTTTTCCGCTTCTACTATCTCTCGATCTCCAGAGGGTTCTGGCACATGGCACGGCGACGGAAGACGGAATTGCTTGCGTACGTGCTACTGATGACGCACGAGTATCCTTGGTACGTGGTCGACTACGCTACGGGCATCTCATGGGAGTACGTGCAAGGCATATACCAGCGCTCGCTCATCGCTTGGTGCATCTGCCTCAATCGAGTAGGTAAGAGATCATCGCTGAAAACCAGCTCCGTCAAGTCTCGTACGCGAAAAGAGGATGTCCACACCAAACGCCACAGCGTGACGACCTCTGTGCCGAAAGTAATGACAATTAAATCCGCAGCCGCCGCGGTGATGCCCTCAATCGATCAACAGTCGAGTGGTGATGTTTCCACGGTCGATTTGAACTAAAGGGCTCCAATGCCGGCCCATACATGGTTCATGACGTGTCAAACGCGAAACCTCCGACACATTAGATCATGAAATGTTTGGCGTTATCATGTGGCGACGTGTGCTTGACGCAGAATTGCACGAATCAGTTCCGGAATGCTATAACCATTGCCCTATACACGATGCCAGACTCTTGGCCTTGCGATTGAAGCAAAAGTATCTCTCCATCATTATCGAATCATGCGATTCCTTGAAAACTGTGCTTCGCTTTCTCGTTCGTTAGCTTGGTTTCAATCCATTCTACCTTGTGGGGTCTCAGGAAGCATATATATAGAGCTTCGATTGTGTTCATCGCCTCGTTGACGTCCTTTTGCAACTTATTTGGTATAATCTCTGGAAACACGAGATCTCATGATATTAGATCAGATAAACATATTAATTTTGTCATGGACAATAAACAGAATATTTCGTTCAAATTGCCAGAATGTGAATAAATCATTCTTTTATCTCAACTGTTGGCTCAAGTTTTCAGTGCGAAACCACTTTGTAAAACGTCTTATCTTGTGTATATTGCTGAACATTTCACAGGCGTCAGTTGGGAATTCGTCCAAGGCATTTATATGCGCTCTCTCATCGCCTGGTGCATTGCTCTCGACGTATCCAGCAAGAAATCGCCGTCAAATAGAAGTTCCGTTAAGTCGCGCAAGGAAGACACCATCAACTCAAAGCGCCACAGCTTGACAAACTCAGTTCCGAGAATGGTGGTGATCAGATCTTCGCCAGCAGCGTCAAATATACCGACTGTGCAGTCGGAATGCGAAGACATTGATTTCAAATAGCTTGTTTTCAGATAGATACCCTATTATCGAAGAATGAGCATCGCAAGCCGAGTTTTCTGTGTCGCATAATAAATCTTTAACCCACTGTTTGGAAGTGCTGATGTGGGCCTTTCCGTTTTATCAGTAGCGCAAACTGTTTCGAAATTGAGTTTCTGAACTTACTAAACCGCTTGGGCGGCGACTTAGTATCCGTTCATTCAGGCATCAACCTCAACAGGTGCTCTGAGTTCTTCCAGCGATAGAAACTTAAACGACGCGAACAAACTGGTTTAATTAATATAGGCTCTCTCAAATTGAGTTGTTTCGTCTCGTTCTTGTCTCTCTCTCATCAAATTGTGCACACACAATATCCAGAGTCCATCCATTCCTTTCAAGTCAAGACATTGGCTTTGACGAGATTTAAAGACCATCATTTATATCACACAGGCAAAGATTAGCAAAGCTGCTGGGTCTCACAAGCGGCAACAACCGGTGACGCGAATTCTGCTTCATGCAGTTGCTGCTTGTAGCGTTTGTGAGCTTTGCTGTGTTCGTCAGCTTTGCTTAGATGACCGTGAGGACCATACGTGCGCTTAACGCAAGCTGCTAACTTGTACTTCTTCTCCAGAGTACAATCATTGTTCGTGATGTCTAAGCCAAGATCAAAGTGCATCCATTCGCAGTGAAATGCTGATCGTGATGGGCTGCTGGCTCAAGACTGCAAACGCTGAACTAGCGGGTATTCCTACGGTCTATGAACGAAGGTGTTTGGACTCTTTTCGATACTGAGTCCAGCACGCTTTTATTTGTCATGGCGTTCCATTTCTACTACTTGTAGGCTTCGAGCGTCTAGTGTGAAAGCGGAAGGTTGAGATGGAGGGGGTTCATTGCGTAGCCCAATTCCAATTGTCTCATGAGCCATGACGACGGGTTTCAATATTAGGCTTAAGCTTGAACGTTTCTTCAGTCACACCAATTCAATCAGCCCCAAGTCCATGAGATCACTGCATCGTGATCAGAGAAAGAATGTGTTTGCACAGTTAAGGCAATGCATCTCTTGTCTTTATCTATTTTGGAGCTGCGCCGCCTAAGAAAACTGAGGAGACACGGTTGCCACCAAAACAAGATTAATCGCCTCAATAGAGAAGGCGCATTCCACCACAAGCTTCTTTACGCGACAATCATGCAGATCAAAGAGGCCACCATGGACAAGATCGGGAAGCTGCTGTTCATGCCACTCATGCTGGTGCTCAATTATGCGCTGTTTCAGTATCTGCTCACAGTCTACTACAAGCGAAGGCGCCAGTCTCGAGTCAGGCAGTTGTTGTCAGTGGCATTTCTGGGCTTTGCCGTGCTCATCATCTTCGCGCAAGACGACCCAGATATCATGCGTGCGCTCAACAATATCTCCGAGACGTGCTGCCAGCTCGCTTTCCTCCTTCAAATCACCATCATCGGCCGCGATGTACAAGCCAAGATCAAAGTGCGCTCCATCATGGTCTTCACTCTCATGGCCGAAGTGCTGATCCTGATCGGCTGGCTCGTGATCATCGCTGCCTTTGCCGATCTTGTGGGCGTAACGTTAGGAGAAGGGATCCAGACTCTGTTCAACGTGTCCGAGTCCGTCACGCTCATGTTCGTGGCCATTTTTCGCTTCTACTATTTGTCCATGTCCAAGGGCGTGAAGAGTCTGTTTCAAACTCGCAAGGTCGAGATGCTAGCCTATTTCGCCATGGTCACGCACGAGGTCCCGTGGAGCTTTGCTGAGGCCGAGACCGGCGTGTCCTGGGAGTACGTCCAAGGCTTCTACATGCGGCTTCTCTTGGCGTGGTGCATTCTTCTCAATATCAAGAGCAAGGCTGTGTCTAGCAACTTATCCAAGCAGAAACATACGACCCGGGCTTCGACGCTGAACGGACCGGCGATTGAAAGCTCATTCGAAACCAAGCTTTTCGGTCGCTGGAAAGTTGGACCCAACTGTGGCCCAACGCCCGTGATGCCCGTTACTCCCAGCGCTCGATCTGGACGCAGTGACACGAAAAATGCATCGTCATTCCGTTAATATACCTCTTGCATCTCGTTCTTTGCCTTGGAATCTGGAGCACGAGATCCCATCGAGTCTTATGCTGCAGCCATTTCGCAGCAACAAGTAGCCATGTATTCAACGACCTGACCACGTTTCTTGTATACCGATGATCGTCCGATTCTTACAACGAAGCAGAGTCCGTGTCCGAGTGATTTGTGAGCGAAACCAAAGGTCCAATAACGAGGTTTTCCCGTTATTGGCTCTTTGGTCTTGCTCACAAATCACTAACGAGGTTTTCCCATCGCAGTGCTTGCAAATAGAATTTCCACTATCCAAAATTTAATGCCACCAGTGTCGGCAACGTAACGTGTCAGCGTAGCTGCACTTGCAGTGCTCACGATTGGGACCGGCAATCTCGACACGCGACCACCCAAAGGGTCTGCTGCCAGTAGCACTTGACTGGGATATCATCCAGGATCTCGAGTCGACTTAGATTAAGCGAGTAGTAGAGTATGATGTACCCAGTAGAAGTCTCGAATAGAGTGACCAGCTCGAGATTCTCAGGTCTGTGATCTCGCCATGCTGGTCGTCGTCGAACTCGTGATAGATGAGCAGATTGCTGTCATGGACACTCTGCACGATCTCGCAGCGCAAGTTCATGTTGGCTGAGAACATCTTCTCGAAGCATTTGATGTCGCGCACAAGTGACTACGTCCAAGTCATGAACTCGTAGGCCGAGCGGCCCAGGAACGTCTTGTGCAGAGAGAACCTGAGCATACTGTCGTCGACGCGCCGTTTGTCTGTCCAGCCAAACATAGGCATGCCGATAGATTCACAGTCCTAACAGAGAGTGAACGCTTCGAGCTGGACGTACGCCTTTTGCGCGATCGCATGGCATTCCTCAATAGTCAACGGCTATTGACCTTTCTCACACTGCTCTGGTCCGGACTTGCTGTCATGGCAGCCAACTGTCGTTCCCACGCCAGATACTCCGACTTGCGTCTGCTGAGCTCTTGATTCTCAAGCACTAGCGCATTGTGTGTGGCGCTAGTACTCTTCACAGATTGCAGACAAAACGCACCCGTATCTTGTCGTAATGCCGCCGGGCATATCTCGCAGCTTCTTCTTGCGCCGCTCAGCGCTGCTCAGCAGAGAGACATGCATTGATCCAAAACGAACGTAGCGGGCTTGCCAAGCATTCAATTACCGTAGATGCTCAGAAGTAGTGCTCGGAATCAACACATTGTGATGCACAGGAGCTATTCATATCTGCTCTTGTCTATTCCAAACGGCAAAAGCCTGAGAAGGTGCATTCTCTGCGATGCGCATCACGCAGGATGGCATGGACGTGGTCTCCAAGCAGCTCTTCCTGCCACTCATGCTTGTGCTCAATTATGCCATGTTCCACTACCTTTTTTCGGTCTATTACGCTCGACGACACGAGCTCCGAGTCATGCAACTGCTTCTCGTGGCGTTTCTTGGCTTTGCTGTGCTTGTCAGCTTCGCACAGAGCGACGCAGTGTTCGTGACAGCGCTCAACAACGTCTCCGAGGTGTGCTTGCAGCTCGCGTTCCTCCTCCAGATCACCATCATCGGCTATGCCGTGCAGGCCAAGATGAAACTGCGGTCCATCAAGCTGTTCACGCTCGTGGCCGAACTGCTGATCGCGTTTGGCTGGTTCGAGATCGCCATCGCGTTCGCTGAGCTCGTGGGCTTCCCGTCCAACAACACGTTCCAGGGCCTTTTCAACGTGTCGGAGACGGTCACGCTCGTGTTCGTGGCTGTGTTCAGGTTCTACTATCTGTCCATGTCCAAGGGCTTCAAGCGCCTGCTGCAGACACGCAAGATCGAGATGCTGGCCTATGCTGCCGTGGCCACGCACGAGATCCCGTGGACCTTTGCCGAAGCCAAGACCGGCGTGTCCTGGGACTACGTGCAGGGCATCTACATGCGCAGTGTCATCGCGTGGTGCTTCATCCTCAACATCCGGAGCAAGGCTGCGGCCAGCGACAAGGCCAGACAAACGAGCGCATCGTCGCAGAATGGACCCAAGCTGGGCAACCGCCAGCGGCTCGCACGCTGGAGATCTGGGCTGCTTCGCGCCCCAACGCATGTGATGCCGGTCATGCCCAGCACACGGTCTGGACGCAGCGGTGGCTCTAAGGCATAAGACAGCAATCTACCTTGATTTGATACCAAAAATTCATTTTTTGACTTCTTTTGGAACGTCGGCCGCTAGCCAATGCACCAAGAGCAACTAGGACATCATCGCATTGGCCACCCAATCAAGCGGATCATGAAGCCGCTGTCTCTGCTGTTGCAGGCCGCCAGCCGCCACGCGCGACTCCTCAATGGCGGCGCCCAGTCCACAGCTGCTACCCCTGCTCTGTCTGCGCTGCTGCAGACACCCGCGACCAGCCGCTGTATCTCGCAGTCGCCTGTGCTGCAGAAGCGCAAGGGCGGCAACTCGGCCTTCGTGGTCAAGAGCTCGCACTACAAGAAGCGCGGCGTCAAGACCAAGCACAAGCTCAAGAAGGACGTATCGCCGCACAAGACCCACCTCGAGAGCATGCGGGAGCTCAAGTCGCTCGAGGCTGACGGCGGGCGCAACGAGCGCCAGTGGGATCTGCTTGAGCAGGACACGGAGCTCTCGCGCGAGCTCGACGCGGCATTCGACTACCTGAACAATCTAGGCGCTGATGGTGACTACATCTACGAGCCGGAGCCGTCATTGCTGGACCTGGACGAGAACGAAGCGTTGGATAAGCTCAACGCCCTCGCACGCCGCGATGAGGACGTGTTGGCGCAGCTGGACGAGGACGACAGCGACAAGCAGCTCGCTGTGGAAGACTACAACTTCCTGCTGCGTGTCTACGCCATGAAGGGCATGCACAAGGAGGCCAACGCGCTGCTCGCGCGCATGGAGCGCAACGTCGAAGGCGCGTTCGCCTCTGAGACCTCGGCCTTCCAGACCAACGCCGACAGCACAGACGTCGAGCTGGCGTCGTCTCTGAACGGCATCCCGCATCTGATCGCGCCTAATGCGCACTCGTATATGTATTACATCTGCTCGCTTGTGCAGACGCAGCAGGCGGCTGCGGCTGTGCGCACGCTCGGTCGCATGAAGGAGAAAGGCATCTTCCCGGACGTGCCCACGTACAACTCGGTCATGAACGTCTGCGCCAAGGCCAAGAAGGTGCACTGGTCGTACAACGTCATGGAGAAGATGCAGGTGGCCGGCCTGGTGCCCGACAAGGCGTCCTTCACGATCCTCGTGAACGCGGCCATTGCGGAGAACGACATGGACAAGGCCTTCGAAACCTTCAATCTCATGCGCTCGCACATCACAGAGCCCGATGTCGTGGCTTTCTCATGTTTGATCCATGGCTTTGCCAAGATCGGTCGCGTGGAGCGTGCGCTGTACCTACTGGAAGACCTGCTCGAGTGCGGTCTCACGCCCACGCAAGTCACGTTCAACTCGCTCATCAACGCGTGCGCCAAGTCGCACTACTACGCGCACAAGGCTGTGGAGTTCTACAACGAGATGCAGGAGCTGTACGACTACCTCCCGGACATGTACACGTACAACACAGTGTTGCACGCGTGCGCCAAGCAGGGCGATGCGATCCAGGCCGAGGAGATCCTGCGCCACATGCGCAAGCATGAGGCGCCTATGAGCGAGATCACGTACAACACGCTGCTTAACACGTACGCGCGTGCGCAGATCAAGAGTATCGTGGACAAGGCACCACGCAACAAGCCCGCGCCTCGCGACCCGGAGCCGATCTACCAGCGGCCGTTGGAGTTTGATGACGATGGCAATGAGATCGATCTCACCCGCCCCGGCCGAGAGGTGACGTCCATGGCGAATCTGAACTACGACGCTACGTTTGATGAGGAAGACAACGACGAAGAGGAGATTGATCAGGACTTTGAGGCCGACGAGGCGCCCGAAGGCTCAGACGAACTCACCGAGGAAGAGCTCGAGCAGATTGCAGCCATGCGTGATGCCGACAATGCGCTGGCGACTGTCCACAACGACGACGACGGGTATGGCGAAGAGAGTGGCGACTTTGAGCTGCGCCCGATGGACCTGCGCGACTTTGGCAAGTTCCAGACGCGCAACATCGCCAAGGCCGAGAAGCTCTTCGATGAGATGGTGAACGAGAAGCGTCTGCCGGTGTCGGCCGTGACGCTCAACTCGATGCTGAACGTGTACGCGAACGCGCTGCGTCTGCGCTCAGCCGAGAAGTTCGTGAACGAGGAGTTCCCCAAGCACGGCATCCAGCCAGACAAGTACACTTACCGCGTGCTCATGCAGATGCAGGTGCGAGCCAAACGCACGGCCCAGGCCGAGCTGGTGCTGGACCGGGTCAAGCAGCTCCACGCTGAGGGCGATCTCGAGATGGATGCGCCCACAGTCGGTATGCTAGTGGACCACTACGCTCGCAAGCGGCTGCTGCGTCGCGGATTGTCGCTGCTCGAGGACTGCGACGCCACGCTGGGCGTCCAGCTGCAGGAGAAGTATTACAAGAAGATCCGCAAGCTCAGCGAGAAGTACGGCATCTTTACGGACCTCATTCCAGAGGACCCGAACGCCGTGCTGTTGGCTGGCACGCGTCACAAGCTCATGGCCAAGCGCAAGGTGCGCGCCGAGGTCATCGCATACAACCAGAAGGTCGGCAAGCGCTTCCTGTTGCCCGATTCCGTCTAACAACCGACGATCGAGAAAGTGTAGCCATGGTAAGAAAGAAAAATACAGAACATAAAACTTTGTTTTGCTAAACTACCCAAATTGACATTAATCAGTTAAGTACGAAGTCCAAGAATGAGCCTGCTGACGGTGGGCGACCGCATCGCCGACGCCAACGGCGTCAGAGGCACGATCCGCTACGTGGGGCCTATCGCCACGTCCAAGAGCCCCACGACGCAATACTACGGTACGCGCCTCTCTCTATCTCTACTCTGTTGCTGCGCTGCCGTTGAGCTGTGTCTGTCTGTGCTGCTTCAGGCATCGAGTGGGACGACTTCGGCCGTGGGCTGCATGACGGAAGCGTCGTGCTGCCGGATGGACAGGTGCAGAGGTACTTTGACGGTCCGCCGGGGCGACAGACCAGTGCGAGTGCTGCGCTGGAATTCAAGTGCTCGTTCCTCAAGACGTCCAAGCTGCTAACGGACGGCCGCCAGACGCTACTCCAGCGTCTACACGAGCGCTACGGCCACTCGCGCGATGACGGTGCGGATGAAGCAGGCGACGCCATGAGCGTGGAAGGCGAGGACTCTGTGGTCGCAGGCGGAGTCGGTACGACGCTAGGCAGCCAGAAGCCCATAGAACTCGTGGGTGTGGCCAAGCTACAGACCCAGCAGACGTTTGCGACGATCACGAGCATCTCGCTGAGTGACTGCGGCATCGCATCGCTTGGTGCGCAGCGACCGGGAGAGCTACGTGAGCTCATGCCAAGTGTCACGGAGCTCAATCTGTCCAACAATCTGTTCAGGTCGTGGTCCGATGTCTTTGAGGTGCTGGCTGAGTTCCCGGCGCTCGAGACGCTTGTATTGAGTGGCAATAGGCTGGTCTATGACGGTAGCAGTGCGAGTTTCTCGCAAATCAAGGTTCTGGTGCTGAACCAGACCTTCCCGGTCTGGTCCGTGCTTCTGCAAGTGCTTGAGCGTCACTTCCCTCAGCTCGCGGAGCTGCATATCGCTGGGAATGAACTGTCGGACGAAGAGCTTGCGTTGCTGACGCAGGCGGAGACAAGGCCCAGTTGGTGGGAGTCTCTGGAGCTCATTGATCTCAGCAACAACCGCCTGAAAAACTGGGCGGTGGTGGAGCGCTCTATCGGCAATGCCTTTGTGCATCTCAAGCAGCTGCTCGTGGTTAAAAACCAGATCACGACGCTGGTTTCCAGCACTTCCGTCGGTCTTCAGCAGCTCAAGTCACTCTCAGTGAACGACAATCGCATTGACTCGTGGTCTTCCATTGACACGCTTCGTCAATACCCTCATCTGGACTCGTTGCGCCTCGTTCGGAATCCACTCGTTGCGCAAATGAGCGAGAGCGAAGCTCGAATGATCGTGATCGCACGAACTGAGTCGTTGGCTGTCTTCAACGCCAGCGTTATCCGTAACAAAGAGCGACTCGATGCCGAACAGCTTTACCTCAAGCGGATTCTGCACGAAATGGCTGCTGTGAAGCAGACGCCCGAAGAACAGGCTCGCGTGCTTGCCTTCCATCCTCGGTTCCAGCGCCTGCGGGAGCTCTATCCTGAGATCTACTTGCAACATCAGGCCGGACAGGGAGGCGGCATAACGAGTGGACCGACGACGCTCGCGTCAAGTCTGATCCGAGTGAAGATCGTGCCCATGTCCATGCAGGCAACGACATTTGATCCATTGGTCAAGAAGATCCCTGAGCGGATGAAGGTTTCGCAGCTCAAAGTGCTGATTGCCAACAAATTCGGTGTCGAGGTCCAAGACCAACTGCTCTCATTCCGTGTGGATACAAAGGTACGAGCCTTTTGCTGCAGCTCTACTAAGCGCAGTACTGATTCCCAATTGCAATCTAGAGCATGCCGCTGACGCTTGATGACGACAATGCCGAGATGGGATACTATGGACTGCAGGTGCGTCTTCTGCTTGATTTTCTGCGAGGCAGTCAATGCTGATTCCTTTGTGTTTCAGGACTACTGTGAGATCATAGTGAATGATGCTGCATGATCTGTCTCTTGTTGAGTACCGAATGCGATTAGCTAAAGCTTAAATCTATTACGTTGGATGCAATATACTTCCATTTAATAGCAAAATCTCTTACAAATGTGCAAACAGACACTTATTCGTCTTCAAGACCGGAATAGTTAAGGTCTTTCAATGGGAACGGGTCATTCGCGAGCGTGACCAAAGGCTGAACGACCAGATTCTCCCACCGCAGCACTTGCAGCAGTACTTCGATCATCCAAAAGCCTCTGCCTGCATCCTCTGTGGGCATTACACCGCAATAGCTACTCTTGCAATACTCGCCATTGGGACCTGCAGGTTCGGCACGTGTCCAGCCGTACAAGTGCTGCCAGTGGTACTGGATTGAGGTGTCTGTCGCGCAGTCGCGATCACGATCCTCAGGCCAGCACTCGAGTCGATTATGGTCGATCGAGTAGTAGAGTATGATGTATCCATTAGGCGTCTCGAACTGCGTAGCAAGCACGAGACTGCGAACAATAGCGAGCGTATCGCCTGCACTCACTTCGTAATCCTGATAGTAGAGCACATTGTTCGGGTCGACCTCCTGCACAAGTTCGTAGCGCATGTTGGAGCTGGCTGAGAACAGCTTCACGTACGAGTTCGCATTGCGTATCAAATCCCACATGCGCGAGGCCAGCTGGTAGGCCGAGTGCTGCGTGAATGTCTTCTGCAAGGCGAATCTGAGCTGTCCGTTATCCACTCGCCGTTGGTCTGTCCAGCCGAAGACCGAGGCATCCGAGGAAATAGCTCGCCCACGGGTACTAAACAGCTCGATCTCCCTGTAGATCTCGCGAGCGATCGCGTGGCATTCCTCTACATGCAGCGGCGTCTTGAGTCGGATACGGGACTGATTAACCTGTGCAACAGGATGACCGGGTACAGCTGACGTCTGAGGGCCAAGAATCAGTTCCAAGCGATATTCCCAGCTTGAAAACTGCTGCAGACGCTTACGTAGGGCCGCGTTCTGGCGTCGAAGCGTCTCAATCAAAGCAATGGAGTCTTCGATCTTCTGTGATGGATGGCTGTAGTGCACGTGCATCCGTTTGATGTTGTGCTGCGCTTTCAGTTCGGCCTCTTGGGCCCGCAGCTGCTGAATCATTTCCTGGGTCAGACGCAGAGCAGCATGAGATCACGGAGAAGTAGAGAGCGAGAGACCGAGCTCGCGTACCCGTTTCTTGTGGTAGTACCTGCGCGCGCTCTGGCGATTGGCCTCGCGCCTGTTGTGAACACGCTGTACCACATCCGTCACGTTGCGTTGCGCCATGTTGTCAAATCCCCCCTGAAGAGCAACCGTTAACAAAGCGTAGCACACCTAAATAGAAGGCCACGCACGAAGGTCTCAACATGGTCAAGTACATTAGGTACATTTGATGAGGCACTTTCCCCGCGAGCCACTCATATCCGACTGAATGCGAGGCATAATGCAGATTCATGCACGATTTAACTTTCAGCTTGCAGTGCAGCCCATTAGAAAACGTTTCATTCGACCGGAATAAAATACCGCATGTCTGTAAGAAAATGAGAAAGCTCTCATAGTGTTTACGCAATAAAATACCGAAGGAGATATTAATAAACACTGTCATTAATCAAAATGAACGCAGGCGCGAGGCCAATCGCCAGAGCGCGCACAGGCGCTACCACGAGAAGCAGGTATGCTGCTCTCGGTCTCTCGGTCTCTCTTTC
The DNA here is from genome assembly GCA_023335875.1 of Elongisporangium prolatum. Taxonomy (NCBI): domain Eukaryota; phylum Oomycota; class Peronosporomycetes; order Pythiales; family Pythiaceae; genus Elongisporangium; species Elongisporangium prolatum. Next base: position 38,287 of record JAADVW010000147.1, on the reverse strand, counting down.
TCCGTGATCTCATATTGTATATTGATTAGCAATTGCTTCAGCAGCTGCGGGCCCAAGAGGCCAAGCTCAAGACGCAATACAGCATTAATCGGCTGTTCATGCGTCGCAGCCACCAATCGCAGACCAAGGGAGACTCGAGCGCTTTGATTGAGACATTGAGACATGAGAACGCGGTCCTGCGCAAGCGTCTGTAGCTATTTTCCTACTGAGAATGCCGTCTGGACCTGCTTTTTACGAATGAGCGCCAGGAAGTTGCTAGTCATGCCCAAGCTCAGACCAAGCAGTCTCGCATCCGACTCAAGACGCCGCTGCGTGTGCAGGAATGCTGCGTGATCGCTCGCGACGTCTACAAGGAGATCGAGTTGTTTCGTGCCAGTAGACGAGCCATCTCGTCCGGCGCATCGGTCTTTGGCTGGACAGACCAGCGGCGAGTGGAGAATGGACTGCTCAAGTTCGCTCTGCAGAAGACCTTCATGCAGCAATCGGCCTACGAGTTGGCCTCTCGCACGTGGGCGTTGATACGCAACATCGAGTTTGGCACGAAGTTGTTCTCGGCCAATTCGAGCGTGCGCTATGAACTCGTGCAGGTGATTGACCCGAACAACGTGCTGTTCTTCCAAGAGTACGAAGTGATTGCAGGCCACAAGATCATAGTCGTGCGCAGTTTGATGCTCGCGACGCAGTTCGAGACGCTTAATGGGCACATCAAACTATTCTATTCAATGGATCCGAATCGACTGGAGTCCTGGACAGAGATTCGTGACTGTGAGGAAGGCAACTCTGTTAGGACCGAATGGCAGCAGTTTTACATCTGGACGAGCTACAAGGTCGCAGGCTCCATCGGTGAGGATTGCAAGAGCAGCTACTGTGGCGTAATATCCTCTGAGGATGCAGGTCTCGACTTTTGGATGGTCGGAAGTGCTGCTGATAGTGCTGCAATGGGAGAACGTGGTCGTTGGGCCGTTGGTCACGCTCGTGAATGATTCGGCCAATTGAGAAGAGACATCATCCTGTAATAGCTGCGATATGATCCAGATTGTATCACTATGAGATATAAAAAAATGCTCTTCTATCCGTTTGATTGGGAATGAACATCAGCGTATGTGAATAGAGGGCTATTTGCTTGGCCTGGCTGTAACAACAAGACAAGTCGGTGGCTCTTGAGTCATTGAGTCATTAAGGCTTCTGGTTATTTGTCTACAATCACGAATTCAAACGTGAAATCGACTTCTGCGGGACGAAAGTCGGTCATTAGGAGTGCTTAATGTGCTCTCTGTCCTCATGCAAGATACGTACAGACCAAACCGTTGGAGCGAGAAATGGGCCAGCACCACCATCTAGAACCCAGAATATCAATGTGGCTCTGTGTCTGCGTGTCGAGCACAAAGCCGAGGATGTCAAGCGCACTCTCGATTGGATGATACTACCAGGCGTTGTCTGATGGGGGTTCTGGCCTCTGGCTCACTATGTTGTGCGCGATGGCTCGTTTCCTGTTACCACCCACATTGAGCGCTTGTAGGGAAGATCCTCGGCTCTGGTCCATTGAACTGGCTGGAAAAGCAGACAAATGTCACCTTTTCTGCGTCGGGAACTTAAACTTTAGGACGAGGAATTCCTCTTAAGTCAATCTTTTGGCTCGGATCCACTCGAATCTGAGAGAAAAATCCACGCCTGCCACACAAAGTCAAGCACCCGCAACTCCATTCACTGCAATAACAGAGCCGTACCGAAATGTTGTAGAGAAAATTGCGCGAGCACAAGCGTCCAGAACATCAAATGGCTCTGAACGAGTTCGGCCTGCGTTTCGAGCACAAATGCAAGGATGGTTGGCACCGACAAGCGCAGTCGCGACCGGATCACGTAGTGGAGAGCGAGCCCCGAGAAGATTACAAGGATCGGGTAGAGAGAGATAGTCCAGGGTAGCGCTGTCGCAGTGACGGATGGTGGGTAGAACTGCGCGTTGGATAGATGCATTAATTCGGCATGCTGGATGGCCCACGAGACCGTTGTGATGCTCTGCACGTACTGAGAGAGCACGAGGTACTCGCACTGGTACATGAGTTGGAAAATCGCCAGCAGTAACTCCGGTGCTGTGCTTTTGGCTGGCTTTACGTGGTTGTCTGTCCGCAGTGGGAACACTTGGATGCTGGATCTGCGACGACCCAACGTTGCTGTAGAGCGAGGAGTCAGACTGACAGCGCTTAGCGCAGTAGCCAGTACCCTCGGCTCGGTGCTGTGATTATACACATTAAGCGCCTCCAGCACCAAGAGTCTGGCTTCGCAGTCGCGAGAGATTGGCTGTGGGTGGCTCGCTCGCAAGCGGATGAGAGCAAACTGCGTCGGATTGCCAGGCGCTGGCGACTGACAGAGAGCGATCACCAACGGGAGCAGGTCATTCGAGAACTCCAGTCCATGATCCTGCAGCATGATCTGTACTGTGCTGATGCGTTGGCTCAGCATGTAGAGCGTGATACCGCTCAGCAGCACGTGCACACAGCTGACCAGTCCACTCGTGGTCCACGAGCGTGCGTTGAGCATGCAGACATTCGTGAAGAGCGTGTCAAAGAGCTCAACAGAGAACACGATGGTCACTGGCGCGAGGTCTTCGAAATAGCGACAGAGGCGAGCGACGACGTTCTTCATGATGAGCTTGATGATAGGCACCACGATGACCAGGAGACCCTGGTAGTCGCTTCGGGTGGACGCTACCAAAGTGCCGTACACCGAGTAGGTGAACACGAGACTGGTCTCAGTCAGGAACAGAATCGAGAAGATCCGAAGCCGCGCACCTTCAGTCTTAAGCCTCTGCCGCCGAGAAGATCACAAAGAACAGCGGTACTTGCTGGAATGCAGAGAGCGCCAACGTGAAGGGCACTGGGAAGGTCCAGAAGGAGCCGACGACAGCCACAAAGGCAGCGAAGCCGCAGCTTTCTACTATTGTGATCTGTAGCCGCTCGGGTAGTGTGAGCAACAATCGCGGGACGAATGTCTTGAGCTTGATCAGCAGCGCAATGGTGAGTCCACAGCCCATGACGAAGACACGGACCCACCATCCCCAGTCGATCCAGAGCGTGGTCTGGGACGGGTCCTGGAGCGGCAGCCACTGCAGCAGAAGGATCGAGCCCAGCGACAGCAGTGGGGTAAGCAGACCCACCAGCAACACTCGCAAACGAGAGCTGTTCTGCGAGAAGTGTTCCAGAGCCAGTAGACGCTCGATGGAGTAGAAACCCCGGCGGCTGACCTGCAGAGAAGTCCAGAGCTCCCACGCGCGGATCATTGACGCGCTGCAGTTCATGAGAGGACTCCTGAAGCTTCTAATTAAAATATCGCTGCACGATGTCAGTGAAGCCACATTTAGTTAGCTCCCGAAATGGGTTCTGACTCAAAACTATTAAGCTAAATTTAATAGTAGTTCTTGTCAAAATATACTAAATCAATAACTACTCGTTTATAGTTGGTATCGTTTTATATACTGCAGAAACTAGTCGGTCTTAGGAATACTGATTTAGGCTAATTTGATCATTTAGTGTTGTACACACTACTTAAGGGATCCCCATTTGGTCCTGGTTGTCCATCAAATATCCTTCCAAAAGCACGAGAGAGAGAGAGAGAGAGAGAGAGAAGATGAGCGTACGTTCACAGTTCCTGGCGTTTGCTGTGACTGGTGCTGAGTGGTCTGCTGACACATTCATTCCGTCAATTCTCTTTGTGTGTTGTTGCTTAGAGCGCACAACAGCGACAGCCCACCATGGAACAGATGCAAGCCGAGCAGATGAAGCAGAAGTGAGTCAGGTTCGAGCGAGTGTGCCAGGAGGACGCTAACGCAGCGCGGATTGGTGCGTGGCTGTATGTAGAGAGCAGGAACAGATGCGCGCTTCGCTCATCGGCCAGGTCATGCAGCCGGATGCCCGCGAGCGCCGTACGTTTGGTGTTGAGTCTTCGCCTTTGGGTCGCGCGTGTAACTGGTCTCTCTCTTGACGCCAGTGGCCAGAATAGCCATCGTGAAGCCCGAGAAGGCCCGCGCCATTGAGGACATGGTCATTCAGATGGCCCAACGCGGTCAGTTGGCGGCCAAGATCAACGAAGACCGTCTTATTGAGCTGCTCAGCCAGGTCGGCGAGAACGAAGACAAGCAGCGCACCAAAGTCACGGTACTTCACATTCGATTACCTCTTGGCCCATACTGGCGGCTCTTTAGTATACAGCGAACGACTCACTCGCGCTCTTGTGTATTAGATGAAGCGGCGAACGTACTTTAGCGACGAGGAAGAGGATGACGACGACGATTTCTGAGCACTCTCTCGAGTCCGAACGTCTTGTCTGCAATGCATTGCGTAGCGTAAGCAGACGCCCGTATTGAACTCCTGCATTTGAGCTTCTTGAGTCTGTACCCATTCTTCTCAGTCTGTCAGTTTGATCGCATTTAGTAGAAGCAGTACAGTGAGTAGAGAGACGCAACCATGCACAGTGACGATGCGCTGGAGCGACTTCTGCAGGACTTCTTCCGTCCTGCTGCGTCCACGAGGAAGCGGAGGACGCTAGCCTCACGCAGACCCAGACGCACTCGTCCTGCCGATGTGAGCGTGGAGCCCACCCAGCAGACGCCTGATGACCTGCTCAATCGCATCAAGCAACTGCTGCGCGACTGTGCCCCCAAGCACCAGGCCACGCACTTAAAACGAGTACTGGGCATGGTGCAGGCACAGCTCAAGAGCAGGCAAGCAGTCCCTCTGGTGCGTAGCCATTCACAGTCGCTGGGGAGTCATCTGATCGTCATCCGGCTGTTGTACTCAGGTTGTCAAACTCTGCACGGAGCTCTTCGCTCGCGCGTCTGGCTTTAGAGCGTTGATCGCTGCGCAAACGTCCACCTTCTATTCTCAGCTGCTCACGGCATCAACTGGCGCCCGGGCAATGCGAGGAGCCCAAGCTGCGAACGCCAGCCACAGCGCCGAGACCGTTCAGGTGCTGGCCATGATCGAGGCCTGGAAGGAGGACTTTGGTGCACGTTATCCGTCTCTAGTTGCAGGCCACGCCGCACTTGAACAGCAGGGATTCGTCTTCCCACGCGTGCGGCAGCTACTACTGCAGCAAGAACAGCAGGCCCAGGCTGTCAGCAGCCATCAAGAACGTATCTGGAAGACCAAGTGCCAGCAGCTGCAGCGGGAAATGAGCAAATCGGCGCCGGACATTGAAGAGCTCATCGTGGAGATGAATCGCATCTTCGAGATCCTCGTGCCTACGCTAGAAGCCTTTGATCTAGATCAATTGGACCAAGCTGCAAGTGCAGAGCCGAGCGAGAACTCGCTGCAGCTCCATGTGGCCCACGCTGACGCGTTTGAAGATGAAGACCACGACGACATCGAGTGGGAGGACGTGGCCAACGACGAGGAAGAAGAGAACAGCGACGCAGATCAGATGGACACGACTGACATCGTGCAAGCATACGGTCTCGGCAGCTCGTCATACCAGCTCACTATTTCGATCCCAACTGGCAGCAACATCTGTGACCAGTCAAGCGACAACGCGATCTTGTTTGCGCATCTCTCGGACGGCATCCTGCAGCTCCGCAAGCGCTTCCTGCCGCTGCTGCAGGACTGGAGCAGTCTCGTGGAGACGCCGGCTGCCAACGTGGACCGGGAGCTCAAGCTGCGAGTGCTCGATCTCAGGTTCCGAGTCGATGAAGTGGTGCTCAAGTGGGAGGACCTGGTCAAGGATACCGAGCGCAAGAGACTTGAAGGCGTCACGCCCGCCATAGCCCCTCTGCCTCTTGCTGCCTACGAAGCTCCACACACGAGCAGTAGCAGCACTCGCAAGCGCAGTCGGCCTGTGCATTTGTGAAGCCATGTTGGTCAACCGGCAGCCAACCAAGTGCCAAAACGCTCTCTCATTGGTTCAAATCCACTTCCACATCAGTTTATTCCACCAATCATCGAATTTAATATCATTTTCACCAATCATCGACGGCTAAGGAAAGAACTGGATGATACGGGTCAGAGAGCCATTCCCATTCTTCCTGCGGCAGAGAAGCACGTGATGGCGTTCACCACGAGCGCCGGGGTCTGCGTGCGCGATGCGGACGACTGGGAGAAGTTGCTCTGGAGCCTCATGGCGGCAGACAACGGCGAGCGCAACCGCGCGGAGTTGGCCTTTGCCGAGCTCAAGGAGCAGGCCGACGTGACGCTCATTGGACTCATGCAAGTCGTGCACTCGCCCAAGTCGGACGACGTGCGCGGTCTGGCGGCCGTTCTGCTTCGGCGCGTGCTGCTACGTGACGCTGTGTCGCTTTGGCCGCACGCCAGCGAAGCTGTTCGCGACACGCTCAAGCTGGAGCTGCTCGATGTGCTGCGCAACGAAACCAATCGCAGCATCCGTCGGAAGGTATGCGATACGGTCGGCGAGCTGGCCAGCAGCATCCTGGACGACGCACAGTGGGACGACCTGCTGCCGACGCTGCTGCGATGGATCGAGGCGCCCAACGTATTGCTGCGCGAGGCCACGCTGCGCGTGTTTGAGATGGTGGCTATCTATCTAGCCGGCATCATCGTCGATGATGCGTCGCCCGAAGGCATTCAGTTCCAAGAGACGCTCTTCACGATGCTGGCGACCTGCCTCGCTGATCCTGACGGCCGCGTGGCACTCAACGCCATCCGCGCGCTTTCCATGCTGCTGATCAACATGGAGAACCTGTATGTGCAGCGGTACGACCTGCTGGAGCAGACGCTGCCGCTGGTGCTGGCCACCATGACCCGCATGGTGCAGCAGCAGCACTTTGAAGACGTCATGGAGACGCTCGAGGTGCTCATCGAAGTCGCTGAGCCCCACGCGCTGTTCTTCAAGCCCGGACTGCGCGAGTACGTGGACATAATGGTGCAGATCGCCGACACAGCGCAGCTGCCCGACGGCTGCCGCCAGTTGGCTATGGAGTTCCTGGTTTCGATCGCGGAACAAGCGCCGTCGGCCTGCAAGAAGCTGCCAAAGAACCACTTTGTGACGTTCGTGTACCCCGTGGCCTTCCGTATGATGCTCGAGCTGCAAGACGTGGACACATGGAGCGCGACAACGTGCGAGGACGAAGAGGCCTCGGGCGATCGTTTCGCGGCCAACGAGATTTCCAACTTTGACGTCGGATCCGAAGCACTGGAGCGTCTTGTCGGTGCCATCGGCGCTCGCAAATCGTTGCCCAAGTGCTTCACGCTCATCCAGGAGTACGCTGCCAACCAGGAGAACTGGCTGTACCGTCATGCGGCTCTCGTGGGTCTTTGCCAGATCCTGGACGTGCTCTCGCACGAGCACCTGGAGGCAGTCGTGCGTCACGTGCTCACGCAGGCGCAGGACCAGCACCCGCGTGTGTGCTGCACGGCGCTTGACGTGATCGGACAGCTCTCTGTGGACCAGGGCCCGCAGTTCCAGGACACGTACCACGCACAGGCTGTGCCGATCCTGCTCCACTACCTTAAGGACGCGCAGATGCCGCGGCTTCAGGCACATGCGGCCACATCGCTTCGTCAGTTCATCGACATGTGCCAGCCCCAAGTGCTTAAGCCGTATCTCGAGGACATGCTGCAGCAGGCGTTCAGCGTTCTGCAGAGCGCTCATGGCTCTCGTATCGTGCAAGAGCAGGTCATCACTGCGATCGCCTCCATCGCCACGGTCGCTGGTCCGGCCTTCCGCCAGTACTACGCAGCGGTGCTGCCATCGCTCAAGCAGGTGCTGCTGACGTGTCTCCATGAGAGCGCCTCGGCCACGGGCACGCCATCGCCTGGGTCCTTCACGCTCGGCGGCATCACGCTCGAGTGCATCAGTCTGATCGGTCTGGCCGTGGGCAAGGAGACCTTCGCGAATGACGCGCTGGAGATCATGAAAATCATGGCCGAGATGCAGAACACGCCCAAGATTGTGGGCAACGAGTGGATTCGAACGTATTTATTGCAGGCCTGGGCGCGCTGCTGCAAGTGTCTCGGCAAGGACTTTGCCTCGTACCTGCCAGTCGTGATGCCCACGCTTCTGTTCGCTGCCATGCAGCAGGCCGAGTTTGAAGTCGACCCGGCTACGCTACGCGGCAGCACCGGAGGCGATGACGACGACGACGCGACCGACACCGCTTCCAATTGCAGCAGCGATGACATCCAACTGGCCCAGGTGAATGACAAGTGTCTAAGCATCCGCACATCCATCCTGGAAGAGAAGGCCACGGCCTGTCAGCTGTTGGCCGGCATGGTCACGGACCTCGAGGACGCCTTCTTCCCATATGCGGAGCAGGTCACGCAGGTGCTGGCACCACTGATGACCGATTCGGTGCACTCGGACATCCGCTCGTCCTCTATCAGCTCTATGGCTGCGCTGGTCAAGTGTGTGTCGATGGCAGCTGCCTCGAACCACGAAGCTATCAAGCAGATGCTGGATTTTACACTCGGCCGCCTGGTGCACGCGTTGACATCGGAGCCGGAGCTGGAGCTGGTGATGAACATCATGCAGAGCATGAAGCTGGTCATCAACTACGCGCTTGAAGCTGTGGCCCACGACGCTCGCGTTGCCAGTCTGGTGCGCTTGAACGAAGCCCAGCTGCGGGAGGTCGTGCAGGGTCTGCTGCTGGTGCTGGGCGACAGCTTCCAGCGCCGAGCGCTCCGCCGTGCCGAGAAGTCGGTGCATAGCACCGAATACGCTGAAGATGACGGATATGAGAACACTGTGGACGACGACCAAGTGGATGATGAGGAGCAGGCGTACGATGAAGACGACGAGGACGAAGACAGCGTCGAGCAGGAACTCCAGTTCATTCTCGCTGACTGCATCGGTGACCTGGCCAAGACCCATGGCGAGAGCTTTTTCCCGGTCTTCCATGCGCAGCTTTGGGACAAGATCATTGAGCTCGCAGCCCCGCACTGCCTCACGGAGGACCGCAAGCTGGCGCTGTACATCCTCGACGACGTGTTGGACTACTGCGATGCTCCGGCCATGCAGCGACTGAACGAGTTCCTGCCTCTCCTCATGGAGGTACTCCTGAACAGCGAACAACATCCGTCCTTGGTGCAAGCCGCAGCCTTTGGTATTGGTGTCTGTGCTCGCAATGGCGGCGCGCAGTTTGCTCCGCACGCAGCGCAGTGCCTTGATATGCTGCGGGCCGTTGTGACGCATCGCCAGGCGCGCCACGCGACGCGACTCAACGCCACAGACAACGCCGTCTCGGCCCTCGGTCTCATCTGTGAGTTCCACGGCGCGCAAGTGGATTCAGCCGCACTGTTCCCGCAATGGCTACGCATGCTGCCGCTGCGAGGCGATCTGGAGGAGTCCATGGAAGTCACCAAGCGACTGTGTCGGTACGTGACGGAGCGCAAGCCAGAGGTGCTGGGCGGTCCGGAATGCGCTCAAGTCGGTGTCATCGTCGCCGTCTTGGCCGACGTGATCACTAACTCGGACGCGTACGTGGCGCAGGTGGGCGAGACGGAGTTCGCGTCTCTCGTGGAGCAGATCTCCGGAGCACTCGCGAGTCTCCAGGCCTCGACGCCGGTGCCCACCATGGCGCAGGCTTGGACAGCGCTCACGCCCAGACAGCAGGCCACGCTGCACACGCTCTTCGGCTGAGGAGATCTTAAGTTACGGAAACGGAATACACGGAATGAAGTTTGTCTACTAGCCACGTTGATATTTAGGCTACTGCTCTTCACTCAAGAGTAGCGGCCTCGTCCGTCGGGACGAAAGTACTGCTGCTGCGGCTGATTAGGTTGAGGCAACGGCTGCTGCGCCATGAACACCGCCGTTTGCTTGGTGGTGTTATACGTGGACTCAGCCACCTGCCGCAGCTGGATGATGCGGTTAAATAGGTCCGACTGTGGCGCGTTGTCGTTATAGTTAGGAGTCGGAATGGATGTGGCCACTGGAGGATGCGGTGGTGGAGCCATGTATGCCGGTGGCTGGTGTTGCTGTGGTGTTTGGTGGACATAGTCGTCTGAGCCCAATCTTGTCCGAGAGTTGCCGCGAGCGTAGTAGTTTGGATCCCGCGAACGTCGTTGCGCAACCACGAGCGATCGGTTCTCATCAGTGGTCTTGGGATCGAAATGCAATGGAATGAGGTCGTGGTCCGTGGTGGATGGTGGCGGCGGTGGAGCTAGCTGATGTTGCTGGCTTGGATGGTACTGGTGCTGATGTTGGTGCTGATAATACTGCTGATGCTGGTGTGATGACTGGTGCTGCTGAGGTGTGGATTGATGCCTCGGGCGGTAGTAGTTGCGGTCCGAGTTCTCATCCAGATACGGCAGATTGCCATTGTTGTATCGCGTCGAGGCCGGTGCCGACTGCTGCCGCCGCGGGGAGAGCGGTCCATAGTACGGAGAGACACCGAGAGGCACCGACTCCGAATCCGAGAGCGGCATGGACGCACCGCGCTCGTCCGAGTACACGCTCTCGGAGGTCGAGTAGTTGTACGCTGAGGACGCGTCACTGGACGAGGCTGTCGGGCGGTTGTCCGGTAGACTGCCGCCGTAGAAGTGCTTGTTCTGGAGGCTACCGCCGCCAGCACCGCCCAAGCTGTCCTTGGAGTGGTCACTGCCGCTGTAGTTGCTGTCACTGCGGTATCTCGAGTGCAAACTGCCGCTAGTGGTGCTGCCGCCCGTGAGTGTGCGACCGATTCGACTGGGGATGCTGCAGCTGTCCGTGATAGACGGTGCCGACTTGACGCTGCCGATGCGTGCAGGCATGTTGGGCTTGGCGTAGCCAGCGTTGGCCACGAGCACGCAAGTCTTGCAACAACGGATCTTCTGGAAGCGGCCCAGAATGCCGTCTGGGTCGCTCAGGAAGACCTTCTTGGTCACGCGGCAGCGCGAACACACGTACTTGCCACACACGTGGCACTCGGCGATGCCCGTGGCGGAGAACACTTTGCGCTTCTGGCGACAGAGCGTGCACTCGTGGTTGCGCGAGCGCTGCTCCAGCAGCTCCACGGAGCCCTGGCGCTGGCGCACGAGGTGCGTGAGCCGCTTGGCCTCGGCGCAGTCGATAAGCCGCGTGATGCCGAAGAGCGTCTCGGCCACGAACTTGCCCGCGATGGGCTTGACAATCAGTCCGGCGATGTCGACGGTGCCCGTCATGAACACTTCGACCACATTGTCGTACTTCTGCCGGTACAGATAGGCCACGCTCTGGCTGGCGCGGATGCAGTTGTACTCCTTGAGCGACGGGAACTCGGGGATGTCCACTGAGTGCATGATGTGGTAGCCCAGCTCCTCACCTGTGTGCGACAGCACAGTGCCACAGGCCTCAAGATAGAGACTATTGCGGTGCTTGACCAGTTGAGCCGCCATGGGCGACCGCTTGACGAAGTACTTATAGCCCAGGAAGTGGTACGGGTTCTCGAGCGTCGGTGGCTCCATCGTGTGCAGGATGGAGCAGTCGGCCACGTCGTCGTGCAGGAAGATGACCACAAGCGCCAGCTCCTGCTGCGAACTCGTCACCACAGCGTGCATGGCGTTCTCCACGCGGCCAGGCCACTCGCCGGTCATCATCATCATGGGCGTCTCCATCGTGGACTCCGGCACGAGGCCGTCTGTTGAGGTCGGGTCCCGAGCCACAGAGGCAAGAGGAGCTACGGCCGCGTCGTCCCCCAGCGCTGCGACCTCGGTACTGCCGCTCCGCTCGCGGTAAATGTACAGGTCTTCCCGCTGCGCAAAGGGCTTCCAGCGGCGCATATCCACGACGCTGTGGTCCTGCACGCAGAAGGTTTTGTACTCCCCCACGACACGCTGCAGCATGCGGTCCATCATGCCACGCGCGGCGGCATGCTCCTCCGAAGACACTTCAATTTGCGGCAGCAGGTGACGCGGAATGGGGAAATCGAGCCCCATGGTTGTGGTTGAACGGCGGTCTAATCCCAAATGGAGCGATCGATTCAACTGGCGGATGGAGTCAGGAGTGCAAAGACGGTCCTCTTTAAATCAAGGCCGCCGTGTTGGGGGGATGAGTGATTATTCTGGTTGCTCGCGGTCTCCCCAAAGATGCGTCACGCGCGGCGTTCGGCTTGATGCCTCCGCTCCTCTCCTCTTCCCTCCGCTCCTCCCGGTTGAACACAACCTATTTCGAACACTAGTAGCTTGAATAGAGCGAATGGATGACAATGGGGCCGCCAAGAGCTCAAACTACGGTACAGTAGTTGGCTTAGCGTGTAAACATTCATCCATTTTGACGATCGGCACTGAATCTTGTTGCTCTGTGGCCAGTTGCGGGCACCAGCTGTCTGCTATTTGATGCCGCAAGGGGTTCTGATCGCAACCTGTGGCTGCCATTCCAAGTCGTTGTTTGTCAGAGCTGCATCTCTCGGGCTCTTTTCTGCACTGACGTAGACGCTGTAGTTGTAGTTCAATACCGTATGGTGAAAGGCCAAGCATCATCCACTGCTCTCTCTCTCTCTCTCTCAAACACGCTTGACTAGTATCCCTCCACCATCTCGGTCCGGTGCAAATCCGCCTTCTCCGGTGTCTGACGATCTCCCTTTTCACCGGCACGCCAGCCTTCGATTCCTGCTCAACATGGAGCTTCAGAAACTTAAGCGCAGAGCGTGACACCCCGAATTCGATCTGCTCGCCAACTAGTTTCTTCGAGGTCCACTATCCATCCGCATCGGTAGCTTTTCAAGAGCTGCAAGCAGCAAGGTCTCTCATAATAGAGCTCATGCCTGTGAATGCTCCTCCTCCGTGTCTTGTTGGGTGAAAGGCTGCCATTGAGCCGGTGCCGATGTCACTGACCCATTCGTTAGCCATTGCGAAGGAAAGGCGAACGCGTCGCTCTTCTACCACAGCCACACTACTGATTAGGCAGCATGCTGGGCACGTAGCACTCTCTCGTCAACCGCTCAGTCTGTACAGTACAGTACGCTGGTTTGGTTACAGTCGTAGCCCTCACATGGAGATACGAAGGGCAAGCGTAATCGGCATGTGGGAAACGAATTGCGCAAAGTCTAATGGAAGAGAGAGCGATCCAGCGGATCGTCAGCAGCCCAGACCTTCAACAGACTACAGTAACATCAAGTGGACAGATTGCAAATCGACTTCATTTCTGTTTGGTTACTCCACACTTCCTACTGTAGCTATTCACAAAGGCCGGCGCTTCACGGCTTGACGTCTTCCTCCACGTACAACATGACGCTCGGGGCGCTGGACGTCGCTGTGGACGTGGTGCTGAGTGCCTTAGGGCGTACGGACGCCGCAAAGTTCGCTGCGTACTGAAGACCCTGCGTGCTGCCGGAGCGCACTGCTCGTCCGCGTCTGGACGACGGCATCGCATGAGGCTGCACAGTGTCTATCGTGAGCTCCAGCACCTCCTCGACAGCGATCTCGGATGCGCGCTGCTGCGTCGCAGCCAACACGCACGGCAGGCAGAAGCGCAGCGACTTCTGCACGATCTCCTTCATGGACGCTCTGGTCGACACAACGCTTTGATCGGACTCAAGCGACCCGGATGACTGCATGAAATCGTCGTCCATGTTCTGCACGAAGCTGAGCTTCTTCATCATGCTGCAGCGCGAGCACACGCGCTTGGAGCAGGTCGTGCACGCGGCGCCACTGCGCTGCAGCACGTTACCGTACTTGTGGCCGCACATCTCGCAAACGGGGTCTTGTTCGTGGTAGTTCACTTCGGATTCCGCTGCATCGAGGCAGTTGGCAGTCATGCGCTGCGTCTCTGTCTGTGCGCGCCGTCGGCGACTGGATTGCTGCGCTATCCACGCCAGCTTCTTGTGGTGGCCGCAGCGCAGCGTACTGGGCACGATCTGCAGCAAGAGATCGACTGCTAGCGACGTGCCCATGAACTTCATCATGTCGCCACACGGATCGTACTTGCCGCGCATGTATGCGTCAATGGTGCGGCCGTCGGACCGCTGGCGGAAAATCTTGACCTTGGACACCTTGGCTCGAATGCGGGAGCCATTAGCACACATTACTCGGCTCGCGACCGACTCGATGTTGATCGAATGCGCCATGTGGAAGCCGATCTTGATGCCGGTTGAGAGCGTGGTCACGCCCATGTTCTCCAGGTACAGCAGATCGCGGTTCTTTGCGAACGACGAGCACGATACACCGTTCGCGTTCGAGTAATTGACGTCCACCCACTTGACACCCATGAAGCGGTACGGCTCCTCGACCGTGGGCGCTCGGATTGTGACCAGTACACGGCCCGAGTCCATGCCGTCCTGGCAGTACGAGCTCTTGAGATGCATGCTCTTGGTCGTGGAGCTCACCAGGCCGTACATGAGGTCGTCCACGATACCAGCAATGCTGCCCACGACCTTGAGAGGTGGCAGATCCGACACGAATTGGCCGCGCGGGTCGCTAATGCCTTCAACCGGCAGGTCCGCGACAGCCACGCGCTTGCGCTGCTTGTAGGCGGCGAGTCCGTCCTTCTTCTTCACGAGCTTCCACTGCTCAGGGTTCACCTGCGAGCGATTCTGGTACACGTGGTTCTCGTACGTGGCCACGACGTGTTCTCTGAGCGCGTCGCCCAGTCTTTCGAGGTACGCGAAGTCGTCGTCCGACAGGTCCACGCGGTCGCTTGAGACGCCGATAGATAGCACGTCGTCGCTTTCGCACAGGCCAGAGGTGGAGCCGATCATGGACGGAAGACGCAAGCGTGCGGACCCAGGAAGGCTTCTGGAACTGCCGCTGAAGGTGTTGCTGTTCACGAACGCGCCTTTGCCCAGCGCCGTCGTTGGTCCGGCATTCGCCATGGCAGAGTATGACTGACAAGCATGACCAAGTCACGTGAGCTCTTGGGTGGCGACGAGCAGGCTGCAATGTGGCAAAAGACGGTGCAATTGATGGAATCACGCATACATGATTTATCAAAAGATGACAACTCGCTATGTGGATTTGGGCGGCATGTGGATGTGAACTATACCTTCATTTGCAAATTGAGTCGATTACTAATCTTAGTTGGCTGTTGCCAGGTTGGCCACATCAACTGCACAAGATAAGATTGAGTCGGTTAGCATCATGTGTTCTCTTTTATTATTTCTTCAAGGTTCTTCATCAATAACAAAACTAGCAAAACCAGATTATCATCATATCTAAATGTAGAGGTCAATTAGTTATCGCATTCCACACAAGGCCAGCCTATGCACGCATTACTCACAGCAGCTGGCATCGGGCACAGCAGTAATGAGCAAGCAGTCGACCCCAGCGATTGTCTAAGGACCATGATGTCCGTCTTTAGCGCCTGTAGAAAGAAGCACGAGCTCCAGTGAGCCCACATTCAGTCCAGACAACCCACTACGCAGTCGTTTCTGTTCTCTGACGACGTGTAGTGTAATAGCATTGGTTTCTCGATGGTCCGATGGCAAACCGCTGCATACTGGCTCTAAGTCAGCTAACCATCACTTCATGTCTCGGTCACAGCAGACAGGGACTCTTGGCTTGTACACACTCGATTCTCACACATCTGCGTTATCTGATCTTCCCGCAGTTAACGATGTTGCTCTGCTATAGAAGACAACATAAATACGCTGAGATAGTCGGTTGGAACGAGCGCCATGTCCACAGGATCGTAGGCTTCGTGCTGTTGTCTCTGTAAAGGACCAGAACCTGCCGCCACATTGACCCGCATCGCCGTCTGTTTTGTCCACTTTCCGATCGCACAAGAGCGATGCTTCTGTCCAGTTGTTTATCAGTATTTGAGACATTGGGCGCTCTGGTCTCTGGATGACTGATCGTTGTCGCTTGCTCGAGGTATCTCCGTGCAAGGCTCCAAATCCAAGCGGAGAGGAGATCGAAAAAAAAATCGATCTCCTCTCCGCTTGGATTTGGGGCCTGTCCCCTCCTCGGCTGGATAAACTGTTGTCAGGTGATGAGCCAGCCCATGCCACTAAAGCGAGGGCACCAGCTCTACAAGAAATCTCTTGCTGGTTGCGGCATCAGTTTCCGATTCGAGTTGTTGGGTGCACTGGACACCACAACTGCTCTTCTTCATGCACACATTTTACATTCGATCGTGTCGTTGCCATGGCAGAACTGCTGCGCCGCCCTCCGGCGCTCTGTGCTGGTGACACAATCGCCTTCCTGGCCCCTGCTTCGGGGTTAGCGGCTTCTGTTCCGCATCGGCTGGAGAAGGCCAAGCAGACGCTGGAAAGCTATGGTTTCCAGATAAAGATCTACGCTTCTGTCACTCGAACAGCCAAACAGAACATGCAGGCACTCGTGCAGGAGAACGCAGCACTGGGCTTGCCTCTGGACCCAATGATCTATGATCCGGAGACCGTGCAATCCTACAGCTCTGCCGACGCGATCGTGCGAGCGCAGGAGTTCATGCAGGCATTTCAGGACCCAAGCGTTAAGGCCATTGTGTGCACCATCGGTGGTCTCACCTGCCACGAGATGCTCGAGTATCTGGACTTTGCCGTCATCCGCCAGAACCCCAAGATCGTGTGCGGCTTCTCAGACATCACGACGCTGCACTTTGCACTCTACGCCAAAGCCCAGCTCGTCTCATTCTACGGACCCAGCGCTCTCTGTCAATTCGGTGAGTTCCCGGCGCCTCTGGACTACGCCATGCAGTACTTCTGGAAGGCCGTCCAGAGTTCGGACCCAATCGGTCTCGTGCAGCCATCAAAAGAATGGACAGACGACAAGACGGCCAACTGGTTCACGCGCGCCGACATGACGTACCAGGACAAGATGAAGCCCAATACGACCACTTATCAATGGCTGCGTAATGGCTCCGCTACTGGTCGTCTGCTCGGCGGCTGTCTGCCTGTGTTTCTCAACGTGCGCGGCACTGAGTTCATGCCAGCGCTGGATGGCTGCATTCTCCTGTTGGAGACACCTGAGGGCCACGTCTTCGACCAAGGCATGGATCTGGACCAGGTGAACCTGGTGCTGGGTTGTCTGCGTGTGGATGGCACATTCCGTAGGATTCGTGGCCTTGTGATCGGCCGAGCATTCGCGTACTCCGAGACCCAAGTGCACGAGCTACAGCGGCTTGTGCTGTACCACACGCGAGACACGAACTTCCCGATCCTCTACGGTCTCGATTGCGGCCACACGAACCCCGTGCTCACGCTACCGCTGGGCTGCGACGTGGAGATTAGCTCGGAGGAGAACAGCTTCGCCATTCTGCAGAGTGGCGTGGTCTGAGTATCAGATCTATCAGTGGCACAATGTACCGCGTTCCCAAAACCCTTGGTTGTCAATTCGTTGTGACTCACACACGTCACATGCAGCTTGAACTGAACGCTTTCGCTTTGATTGACTGTCTGTCGTGTAGACTAGACTGCGTCCTTGAGACATGGAGCCTTCCATCCCATTCGCGCTGTTCGAACAGCTCCAGATCGAGGCCGAGGGGCTCGTGCAGCACCACATTCGTGCCTACGACACGTATTCCCACCAGCACCACCGGCGACTGGACAAGCAGCACTGGCACCGCGTCAAAGGCGACCAACACTTGTGCGTCTATCGAAGGATACGACAACACCAGTCGTCAGATGTGGTAAGACTACCGGAGCAGCTGCTGGGCCTTGGCACGCTGTACTCCACACTCGAAGACGTTATCTGCGGGCTGTTGACGCCAACGGCCGTCGTCATGCGAACAAGCCAGGCCTATGCAGGGAACCATCTTTTAGACGCTGCTGTGCTGGCCACACTCGTTCGCCCGACAACGCTCGAGCCACTGAACATGGTCTCGCTCAAGTGGTGGCTGCAAAGAACCAAGAGACGACGGCCCTGGAAGCACGAGCACCAGGACTTTATCGTGCTCGAATCCATCGGCATCTGCCGAAGCGACTACAGCGGCGACCGGATCGGCTTCCGACTGCTGCATTCAGTGGATCTGCCTGTCGCCTACTCATCGTCTGTTCTGCTGCAGCCCACGAGAAGAGCAGCGCAGTACAAGCGCGTGGAGCGAGGTCAGATGTCGTCGTGCTTTCTGTTCCGCCGCGTGGGTGCTGGCATGGTCGACTGCTTCCTGCGCGCCACAGCTGCCTTGACCAACCAGCAACTGCTGCCTCTGCGTTGGAGGAGAAGTCTGCGCAAGGCCACGATCGTGAACGAGATGCTGCAGATCTGCGCAGTGGTGTTGGACATCGCCGAGACGAACAAGCTCATGCATTTCCTGCAACAGCTGGTGGTGCACACTGCAGACCAACCTAAAAGCAGTCGCGAGCCCAGCGCCGCAGCCTCGTGCGAGATCTGTCTCAACGACTTTGCGCTCTTCGCCTCGCGCCACCGCTGCCAACTCTGTCCGCAGGTATGAGTCCTCACTCTGCATTCGCGCTTGAAGCTCACGTGTGTGTTGTATGCTTGTGTACAGGTCGTATGCTTCAAATGCCAAGTCGAGCGTCGCATGGTCTTCCCGGGACTTCTCCACTCGCTTTCGCGCAGACGCGTGCGCTTCTGCCGCTCCTGCATCCACGCAGTGCAAACCACAAGCCCATTGGGTCTAGCTCCGGTCTCGCCCTGATTGGTCGATAATGCAGATCGCTCTCTCTCTCATTGGTGGGTTCACATTCTTGGATCTTTCGTCATGATGCTGCTGCGGACGCTTGTAGCGCTGGTGCTGGCTGTCGCCATGGGCCACAGAGGCTACAAGAAGAAGTCGCTCGACGCCTCGGGAGCGATCGCTGCCTTCTGCGTGGGTTTGTGCGCCATGGCGGCCGGCTACCGCTTCGGTAGTATCTATGAGCCAACAGCGAGATCTCGTTGTCCCAGACAGAGCTCATGCTCAATGCCGTTGTGTGTGGTGTAGGCATCCTGCTGCTGGGCTTCTACTTCTCAGGCAGCAAGCTTACCAAGATCAAGGCGAACGTCAAGCTCACGCTGGACGCCAACTACAAGGTCGGGGGCCAGCGCTCCGCCCGCCAGGTACTGATCCTCCTCCTTGTCCCTCTTGTATCGAGAACGCTGCGTTACATGTTGGTTGTGGGCCTGCAGGTGCTCGCGTGCAGCCTCGTGGCCACGGCCATCGCAATGTACTACGTAGCCACGTTCGGAGACGAGGACGCGCCGCTGGACTTCAACCAAGCCACGTACCAGAGCTACCTCTTGGCCAGCTACATTGGCCACTACGCCTGTTGCGCAGCTGACACATGGGCCTCCGAACTGGGCGTGCTCAGCAAGAGTGAGCCTCGACTGATCACGACTGGGCGTCGTGTGCCTCCAGGCACGAACGGCGGGGTCTCGCTGCTGGGCACGGCGGCCTCCGTGGCGGGCGGTGCCTTCGTGGGGATGCTCTACTACCTCTCGAGTCTGTTCTCAGGCTCGCAGCAGCTGCATGTGGTCACATTGGGCGCGATCACAGGGCTGCTGGGCTCAGTGCTCGACTCGCTGTTAGGCGCCACATTGCAAGCCACGTGGTTTAACACCAAGACGCACAAGATCTGCGTCGAGAGCGACGCGCACTCGTCCCAACCCGGTGCAGAGCAACTGGTCTGCGGCCGCGCGGTGCTCACGAACGAGCAGGTCAACGCGGTCTCCGTGGTGCTCACGACCGTGGTCAGTGGACTGATTGCTCACCACTCGGGATGGTTCCAATAAAGCACGTTATGGCTGGTAATAGCTCTTTGCTTGGTTCTGAATCACACGCCAGCGTTGCACTCGGTAGAGACCAGACTGGGCTGGCTACTCGATCAATCAAGTGTCAAACGGGCCCGCCATTCCATCACAGCAAATGAACTGAAGAGCCCCGACCTGCGCGTCGGCCACTGGAGTTGAACTCTGGGCTGACGGTTGTCCCACTCTAGACGTACCAGCTTCTTTATTTTGCCTTGTGAGACCTTGAACCTTGAGGCCTCACGTGATGACGCATCCGCCCATGCAGTGGGACTCGCCTATCAACGCAGAAGATGGAGCACCAGCATCGTAGACACTCCTCTTCGCCCCCTTCACCCGCTCTTTGTGGCCTGGAACCTCAGACCGGATCCATCCATCTGCGTGTTGGATACCGATCAATCTCCTGCTGTTTCCTGTGCCCCAGTGTGCGTTTTATCCGCTCATGACGACTGCTATGGCGCCCACGAAAGCCCAACGCGTCGAGTTCCCACTGCCGGACGGCTTCTTCCCGCCCATCAGCTTCTCGCGCGAGGATGAGCAGCGGATCAAGAAGCTCGTGCTGGACATCCGCCGGCGCACAGTCAGCGAGGAGCGTCCGGTCCTCGACTCGCGGTACACGCAGGTGGACTTTCTCCGCTGGAAGATCGCCAAAGTCAAGGACCAGCTCCGAGTCTACCGCGAGGCCTCGCGCTCAGATAGCAGCACCAATGCGCGCGTCCTGGCCATCGGCACGATCGATGGCACGCTGGAAGAGGTCCTGCTGGGTCTGCACCACAAAAACACACGCGAGATGCGCGCGACGACCGCGTTCCTGAACCCGGACTTCAAGGACACGGCCGTGCTGCACACGCTCGAGCATGGCCGCGACAAGGATCCGTACCGACTGCTGGCTGTCAAGTGGCGCATCGTGGACACGCCCGGCGGCGGACTCGTCAAGAACCGCGACGGCTGCTTCCTAGACGTAAGCCTGTGTGCTTGGCTTGCTGTCTTCGCCTCTGTGTCTGACTCTATCTCTTGTCTGTCTCTAGTACATCGGCATGGACCGCGACGAGAGCGGCCGTCGGTACGGGTTCCACATCATCGAAGCGTTCGAGCATCCGGCCTGTCCTCCGTTCCAGTCCAAGGACATCATCCGAGCCGAGCCCCGAGCGCGGTACATCTACCGACAGCTCAACGGCAACCGCGTGGGCGTGTTCGTCAAGGCCGACTTCTCGTTCGCGGGCAAACTGCCGTCGTTCATTGCGCGCCGGTCGCTCTCGACCATCATCGTCGCAGTCAACAAATCGCTCGCTTGCACGGAAGCCAAGAAGCTCACGCGACTGGCGCTGCAGGCGAGTCCTCCGCAGCCTCCCACACAGTCCCAGGTCTGCGGCGTTTGCCAGACAGCGAGCGGCCGGCTGTACTTCAGCACGCGGTCCACGTCAGCCTGCCACATCTGCGGTGTGCCTGTGTGCTCCCGATGCCGCGTGACCAAGTATTTACTGGCACAGCCTCAGCTGATCAAGGCAGCGTGTTGCAAGCAGTGCATCATGGCCGCCAAACGAGTGACGGTGGACCCTCGCCAGCCCATGGCGCTCATCTCACTGGACCAGTGGAGCGCGCCTGCCAGCAACTCGCTGTCGTCTGAGCCAGACAGCGACAACGCTTGGGCGTTGTCCTACATCAACGAGCAGGCGACGTCGAGCAGCGCTGGGACTCTGGACGTGGACTCGATCTTCTCCAACCGGTTCAGCTCCATCTCGGACATCTCCGATACGCTGTCGGCCGACATTGAGCGGGACTCGGGCGCGCCGTGGTCTGTCGTTGACGCAGACTACTGGTCTGACGAAGGGAAGTCCACACCAGCGACAGTAAACCCGCAGGAGAATATGGAGATGGCCTATCAGGCGC
This sequence comes from Elongisporangium prolatum, assembly GCA_023335875.1. Classification (NCBI taxonomy): domain Eukaryota; phylum Oomycota; class Peronosporomycetes; order Pythiales; family Pythiaceae; genus Elongisporangium; species Elongisporangium prolatum. Next base: position 16,877 of record JAADVW010000147.1, on the reverse strand, counting down.
AACTCATGTCTCAATTACAGAAGCTCAACGACCAGGTCGATGCAGTGTACACGCTGACCAAGGCGCAAGCCCAGTGGTGCACAGCTCCAGCTCCCTGATCCTGAACGTACGACAGTTTGGTGTGTGGTCTTATATAAATGTCAATCATTGTCCGGAGTCCTACTGAGAGTTCCTGTGCTCTACAAGGCGTACTGTACTCCCGATTGATGGCGACGCGACTGGAACACGCCGTAGCCAACGCCGATGGCAGAGATGACCAAAACAGCAGCTCTGGTCCCATCGCAGACTGCGTCCACTGCCATGTAAACAAAGAGCGCCACTGGCAGAACTCCCATGGCGTAAAGCGTGGCTATGCCACCAGGCACCTTAGTCGGACGTGGAGCGTGCGGCAGCTTCCGACGCAATTGGATTGCAGAACCGATCACGAGGATCTGCACGCCCAGCGCAAACGTGTTGGTCATAGACAAGAGGTTGTCGAAGTTCAGGTTCAGGACCGGAAGTGTGGCCAGGAATGTGACGGCAATGGCGACGTGCGGACTGCCGAACGTGGCGTTGCGCTTTCCCAGCACTTGCGGCACGAGATTGTTCTCAGCCATTCCCGAGATCATGAACGACTGCGAGTACAGCGTGGCCATGTAGTTGCCGCTGTTGGAGCTCACACACGCGACCACGATCAGCGCCTGTAACGTACGGCCTCCAATCAGGAGAGCCATGAACGGGTACGAGTCGCTGTCCAGCATCGCCCAGTTGACTTCGTTTGAGCAAATAGCTGCAGGCATAGGCACCACGTACGAGACGATTGAGAGCAGGATCGTCAAGGCGATAGCGCGACGATAGGTGCGAGATGGGTTCGAAACTTCGCCGCCAAAGACCGACGCGATGTAGACGCCGTTGTAGTTCCAGAAGAGCGTGTTGAGCAGCGTCGTCCACTGGATGTCGATGGAGCCGGAGAGCTCAGTGTCCTTAGTATCACTGTTGTAGGTCGTGTTCTGATGGCGGATCTCTCCCAGATCGTCAAACTCGGTCGCCTCGGCGTAGGCCCAGATCGCGAAGATGGCAAACGGCACTAGTACCAACAAGACTGCCAACATGGACACTCGGCCCACTGTGCGAGTGCCTAGCAGAGCGATGCAGGCCAAGACCAACGCAAACGAGGCCTTGACCGAGTAGGATGTGGTCGAGTTCAGGTTCCACTGGTAGTTCCACGCGATAACCTTGAAAATCATGCCTGGCAACAGGCTCCGTTGAAGACGCTGGAGACCCAGGACCAGAAGCCGACTTGGAAGCCCCAGAACGGACCGAAAGCATTCAAAACCCAGACAGCAAAGCCGCCGTCTTCTGGGAAGATGGAGCAGAGCTCAGCCACGATATAGGCATAAGGGATAGCGTACGCGATCGGATAGACTAGGAAGGCCAGCATGCCAATGAGTGGACCACCGGACGAGATGATGGGCTCGGAGCCAGCAGGCCCACCAACGCTGGTGAGGTACGTGATGGCGGCGATGCCGAAGGTGCCGAGCACGCGGCGGCTGATATAGGCCGCCTGGGGCATCTCCATGTCGGGCGACTCGAGGATCATGTCGATCTTGTCGAAGTCAGCGTCGCTGCTTGACCAGCAACCGAATGAACAGCCAAAAATAAGTATGCGCGTCAACATCGAAGCAGGCCAAAGAAAGACATTGGACTCACGAGTAGGCGCCTGTGGTGTCTACGTTGCTGGGCATCTCCAGGCGCGTTTTGTTGCCTTGCGAGAGCAGCTTCATCGTCCGTGGGGTTGAGGCGAAATCGGCAATGGCTGACTAGGGCTGGACTGACTCGACAGGCCCAGTGACAGTGACAAGGCCGTAGTGGACGAGCGGATCCTCAACCCCTGATGCTACAGCAATCAACGCTGCAGCGTCATACTGAATGCGGCTTTTAAAGGCGCATGAAGCCAATTGAAGGGCTGGTCTCTGTGCCATAGAGTAGTGTGAGTAGGTGCAAAGTGCAGCAGATGGCGGCAGAGGAGACTCGCATGTGGTCATCAATCAGGTCTCTGTATAACAGAGACCTATTAATAGTTACAGTATTATCCACTTCAGCAAGCAGACAGGCGCACGCATGAGAGATCCAAGAGACGCAAGCCAGTCCCATATTCAGATACTATTTACGGGCAAATGGACATTTGTGTGTTTGATAGTAAGTCAATCCTATAGCGATAGTCTGTGGCGACGATGCTGGAAATAGCCGTAGCAACTGCCTACGATGAGTGTGACAATCGAGACTATGGCTGTGGTGCCATTGTGAATAGCCATGACAGCCATGTAGACGAACATGACCACTGGCACGACGCCTATGGCATGCAACAAGGCCATGCCTCCAGGTACCTTGGTGGGTCTGGACACGAACGGAAGCTTCGTGCGCAGGAGAATAGCGGTCGCCACGACCAGCAATTGTACTGCGACTGAGAAGATGTTAGCCAACTGGATCAGTTCGCTTTGATCCAAACTCAGCATCGTGAGCGAGATGGCCACAGTGCCCAGAATGGCCACGTGGGGGCTGCCGAAGCTGGAGTTGCGGACACCCAGACGGAGCGGGATCAGCTCGTTCTCGGCCATGCCAGAGATCATGAACGACTGCGCGTACAGTTGTGCCATGTACTGGCCACCGAATGCGCAGAACGACGCCGCCATCATCAACGCCTGCAGGAAGACGCCGCCGACATGCCAGCCCATGTACACGTACGAGTCCGTGTCGAGCAAGGACCAGTGGACGTCGTTGGCACAGATGGCTGCTGGAATCGGGACTAGACAGCTTAAGGTCGCCAGGATGATCGTGATAGCGATAGCCCGTGGGTAGGCACGCGCTGGGTTCGAGACCTCTCCACCGAAGACCGACGCGATGTTCACGTTGCTGTAGTTGAGGAACAGCATGCTGAGCAGCCTGTTCCATTCGATGTCGATGGGTCCAGACATCACCACGTCGAGCGTCTCTTCGTTGTACACCATTGACTCGTGGCGGATCTCGAACAGGTCGTCGAACTCGGTCGCAGTGGCGTAGGCCCAGGCCGTAAAGATCGCGAATGGGATGAACACAGCCAGCATCATGGCGATGGAGATGCGGCTGACGCACTTGGTGCCTAGCAGCGTTATACCGGCAAAGAACACAGCGACTGCAGTCTTGAACAGGTACGCTCTCGTGTGGGACGGGGTCCAATCGAGACTGTAAGTCATCAGGTCGAGAATCAAGCCTGGCAGCAGCGCACTGTTGAAAAGACTGGAGACCCAGGACCAGAAGCCGACTTGGAAGCCCCAGAACGGACCGAAGGCGTGCAAGACCCAGACTGCAAAGCCGCCGTCTTCTGGGAATATGGAGCAGAGCTCAGCCACGATGTACGCGTACGGGGCGGCATATAGGAGCGGATAGAGCACGAAGACCGAAATGCCGATGAGTGGCCCTCCAGCAGCGATCACAGGCTCGGAACCGATTGGCCCACCAGTGGCGATAAGGTACGTGATGGCCACAAGCCCGCAAGTCGTTAGCACTCGCTTACTGGCAGAACGCGCCGGCATGCCAGGCGACTCGATCAAGTCGATCTTGTCATAATCCGCTTCGCTTCTGTGTTCATCACGCGCGTTAGCACAAAGGCAGACTTGATCAATTGAGATTTGAGCTGCTACTCACGAGTACGTGCCCATGGGGTGGCCTTTGACCATGGGCGTGGAGAACTCGCCCTTGGCAACCGCTTGCGTCGTGTGCATCGTAGCGTTGATTTGAGAGTGAGAGTTGCGTACGAAGGCTGAAAGGTTTCAATGCCAAGTCGCAGAGTCCGCTCATTGAGACCACACACAATCAAAGCCTGCGTGATAAGATGATCCACTTGTCTCCACCTAGCCACGGCAAGAGAGCTGGCGCATCTTCAAGCCGACCGAACGTCACTGGTCGTCGTGATCGCTTGGGTGATCACGGCTCGTAGAACAACCAAAAGCAAACCCATCGGGTTCGCCTCGATGGACTAATCGGCAAGGCTACTCGAAGAGCAACCCCACAAGGCATGATCCCATGATGGCGTTTGTCAAGGCAGGATGCAGTACATTTGTTTCGTGGCTCTTGCGACTTGAGGGCTCTGTGCGGGAGATGAATTTCAGTTCATGATGCTCTACTTCAACTTCAGTACCGCATCCATCTGGCTATTTTGGCCTTCCGCTCACAGAATTGAGCTAAACGCCCTCACTTATGCAGAATTCTCTTGTTCGTAAGCAAACCCGCCAAGATGAGTGACGATGTGCGCCATGGCCTTGTCCTGCAGATGTTCACCTTGGCTGTATCGACATGGTGCACACAAGGCGTGTGTAACCAGCTTACTACGCACTAAGTACGATTCACAGTCGGTATTTAAACGGTATTTAAAGTGGCTAAATACCGGTACCGGTAGCCGTTTGAGCCTTGAATGTTGTGTGACTTGTGCAACTCAAAACTCGCAGGTTGCCAATAAACTCATTTACTGATACTCTATCTACATTGATAAACGATGGCGACGATGCTGGAAGAAGCCATAGCCAATACCCACGACAACAAGGGAGATGGAGATGACGGCTGTAGTGCCGTTCAAAAAGGCCTCAATGGCGATATACACAAACATGGCCAGTGGCAGAAGACCCATGACGTATAGCGTGGCTGTACCTCCAGGCACCTTGGAGGGTCTGGCCACGTACGGAAGCTTACTACGCAGAAGGATCGCAGTCGCGACTATCAATAGCTGCACCGCGACTGAGAAGATGTTGGCCATGGCGATGAGGTTGTAAAGCTCTACATTGAGCAACGCAAGCGAGATGGCCACAGTGCCCACGATAGCCACGTGGGGGCTGCCAAAAGTAGCATTGCGGACGCCCACATAGAACGGGATCAGCTCGTTCTCGGCCATGCCCGAGATCATGAACGCCTGCGCGTACAGTGTGGCCGTGTACTGGCCTCCGAACGAGCAGACCGAGGCCAGCACCATTAATGCTTCCAATGCAGAGCCGCCGATCTTGTAGCCCATGTTCGCGTACGAGTCGCTGTCGAGTTCGGCCCAGCTCACATCGTTGGAGCACACGGCCGCTGGGATCGGAATGAGACACGTGAGCACTGTCAGGACGATCGTGATCCAAATAGCATGTGGATAGGCACGCGCTGGGTTCGAGACCTCGCCACCAAAGACTGACGCTACATGGATGTTGCTGTAGTTGAGATACAGCATGTTGATGAGCGTGGCCCACTGGATGTCGATTGCGCCTGACTGTTCCACCTCTTTGGTCTCCTCGTTGTACACGTTCGACTCGTGGCGGATCTGGAACAGCCCCTTGAACTCTGTCGCTGTGGCGTAGGCCCAGACCGTGAAGATCAGGAACGGCACGAACATGAGCAACAACAAGGAGATCGAGATTCGACCGATGAACTTGGTGCCCAGCAACGTGAACGAGGCGAAGACCATGGCGATGGCTGTCTTGACCAGATAAGCTGTCGTCTCAGACGGATTCCAGCTGAAGCTGTGCATGAAGAGCCTCAGGATCAAGCCTGGCATGAGCGCGGTATCGAAAACGCACGAGATCCAAGACCAGAAGCCAACCTGAAAGCCCCAGAACGGTCCGAAGGCGTTCAGAACCCAGACAGCGAAGCCGCCGTCCTCGGGGAAGATGGAGCAGAGTTCAGCCACGACGTAGGCGTACGGCGCAGCGTACACGAAGGGGTAGAGAATGAAGCACAAAATGCCGATGAGTGGTCCAGCAGCCGAGATCACAGGCTCCGAGCCCGTAGGGCCCCCAGTGGTGACAAGATACGTAATGGCCACAAGACCGAATGTGTTGAGGACGCGCTTGTTGACGAAGATCTTGGGCTGAGACCCTGGCGACTCGAGGACCAAGTCGATCTTGTCGTAGTCTGCTTCTCTGCAGTTCAGTTTGCGTCGACAGACGCTAAATTAGTTAGCCTCCTTACGTGATCAACAATGTGCAGCAAGTACTCACGAGTACGCGCCCATGATCTCGTTTTTGACCTTGGGCGTACAGAGCTCGCTCTTGAGACCTGCTTGCGCTGTTCGCATCGCGATGTTGGTTCGGCACTGTGCAGTGAGCAAAGCGCCCGTGATTGAAAGTGTCGTCTGCCGCAAATCAAGCCAGGAGAGAGCTGGAGTGTCCCTTGCAAAGCCTCCGTGAAAGCAGAGGTCGTTTAGTAAGCAGGATGCTCCCGTTGAGTGATTGCTTTATACAATACAGTTGTCAGCAATTCCGCGCATAAAACGGCTGTTGATCCCGTCGATTGGCACTTATTAACAATTGTGGCGCGCCGTCGAGCCACTTGGCGCAATCTTTGAAGAACAAGTGACGATCGAGATGAGGACCATAATAACGTTCGTGCTGCCGTACGCGATGGACGTCAGCGCAATGTACACATTTTCACACGCAAGTTCGGACAAGTGAACATCCAGCAGAAAACAATTTCAAACTGTACAAATAAAAACCTTTCTAAAACGATATTTCTTACCGACCGAATTCAACGTGCTGCATTGTACATGGAAATTGAGCGTGCGGCGGGCGCACTCCGCACACAGCTCTGGAGTGATCACTTCCGGCATAAGCAACTCCGCTTCTTAAATCTGAAAGGGTTGCCTATGCTCCTTTTACGTGCCCCCACAGACGAACGCAGAATTGCACGCCTGCGCGTTACAAGGTGCCGCTTCACAGCACTAGTATCGACAACTGACAGCCACCAAATTTGCTGGCTGTCAGTTGTCGATACTAGTACCCTATATCAACTTATCCACGTCCAATATATACAATTATACAGCATTACGAACTTGGATGTTCACTATCCGAACTTGCGTGTGAAGAGGTGTCGATAAACGTGGGACCATTATGGAGGTGAGGTTGACAGCCTTCTGTCCAAGTTATACCGGAGATCCATATTGAGGAGACGAATACCTCTAGCACGCAGCCCGTGTTCAGGATGCATGTGCAGCCAGTGTAGCCTACTTTCAATTCGTAAGGCTGTGTCTTCAAGGTTATAGCTTTGAAACGACCCTGCGAATGCTGTCAGACTAACCAGTTACGATCACCTATATAATAAAGACGCCTAAATAAAATGTACTAAAGATTGCTGTAATGAGATCGTGGTCATACAGTAATATTTCATATCACTGACGCTATCGTCGCGGACGCAGTAGATTTGTGTTGCTATGAATATAAAATGTGGTATGATGGTACATACTGAACATACAGTAGGTCTAGAGCCAGATTTTGGGGGTGATGGAGGCACTTGCACTGTATCATACAGTAAATCGAACGTGGATAAAGGGGGGACTTTAGACCCAAGCTCACTTCGCGTTTTTCTTCGAGCAGAACAATGTCAGAGTTCCATCATCTTGACCCGTTTGGGGGCAGGCGCATTTACGCGCCTGTCACTCTGGAGCAGGTGATATAGCTTGATCTACTCGCTGCAACCGGCGATATTATACTGTTACTTGCTGGTATAGGCTGCGATGGACTATAGCTTTGGAGAAAGAACTGAATTTGTCTACGAGCCCGAGATTTGCTTGTATCCAAACATCTTCACTGAGCCCAAATTTCATTCGGACGCGAATGTCGACACAGAAAGGAAATGCTAGCTACATTGAATTCGTCAGTCTGTCATGAGCGCGCTTCCATGTGGCGATGAATGAAGAATACCCTCGATGGATCGTTCGTAAGATTCCATTCGGCTTGTCTTGTGTGTATATATATTTTTTTAACTTTGTGTGAAAAGATGCTTCGAAATGTTTCAGAATAGGCAGGCATACCTCCAAGACAAGATCGCACGTCAAAATGTCGAGCTCAATGATCACGCGCTGCATTACACATCGATGAAAGCAAGCCCGTCTTACAGCCCAGAAAAGATCAATCAATTCGGGACGGACTCAAAAGAGAAAAGGAGCATAACCGCCTGGTTTCCCTTCTCATTGTGATGACAAAAATGTCTCTGTGGGCAAAGTATCTAGAAACCAACCCGCCTATTCTAACGCAACAATGCTGCAAGATTCAACGCCCTGCTTGTGAGTTTGAGCCAATCGATATCGAGCGTGTCCGAAACCATTGGGAGCGTTCTAGATGTCGCCAGACTTCACCCAGATCATCAAAAGGGGTCAAAGGATGAAAATGAAATTGTGTCAGTAACAATAAAAACGGCCATTGAGTTGTCAATTTCATCAGGCTCCTGTAATATGTTCGCTCTAACCTCGCAACTCTAATCCACTGCGGAAGGTCTTGGGCTGATCCAGAAAGAGATAAATTGCGTGCATATGACGCGCTAAGGGTGACGGCCAAACGCTTCCATGCGCAACAAGAAGCGTCCGCGCAACTGATCACTCGTCGTATCCAAGCCAACATAGTGCCAGTGCCATCACGTCCTATGCGGACATGAATGTGCTGGATCCAGAATAAAGAAAGCGAAGACGCCTCAAGTAAGACCTTCAGCTGCTGTCTACGGGCTGTGCTAAGCGCCAATACAACTGATGGAGTCTGTAGATGACATGATTGCCAAGCTCGCGACTTGGGAGCTTAACGCGCTTGAAGTAAAGGAGCTCGTCCAGATCGCCGTCAAGCCGCAGTACCTTAAGCACATAATCTGACCGGCGGCTTGAAAACACGGGTTGCTGCGACATCACGGAGCTCTCTTGATTCATGAACGAGTGAAGAGACGTCTGGTACGGAGGCTGAACGCTCAAAATACCGTCGTACTAGAGATTCCAAAGCTGCTTGTCCATAAGCTGGTCTTCGGCGCTGGTGTCCAGGTTCGCATTTGCAACGAACGAAGCGATCGCTGAAGAACAAGGCCCGAAGTCAAGGTTGCTGACAGGCATGGAGACGGAATGCACAACTTAGTCTTGCCGTTGTTCGTCGCCATCACAGTGCGGGCGGAAGAGGAGGCTGTAGAGGCATCAAATAGTCTGTGAGGTTAAAACGCCTTCTCTGCATTAACGCTCGCTGCTCCAAACGATCGTTTTCAGCACTCACCAGCACTGCTTCCTTCGACTCTTCTTTATCGTGGCTCCGCGGTTTCTTTGTAACGATCCATTGTGACTGGCCCACCGTTGGCCACAGCATCGTTGTCTTTGTGCAAGAACGTTACCAAAATGGGCGTTTCTTAATCGTCAAATTCGTTGTCGTCGTCGTTGTCGCTGAACTCGTCCCATTCTTTATTTCGCTTGCTGCCTTCAACGCTCTCTTGGCGCAGACAGAGCTCGAGAATGACCTCAAAAGCTCCGGCATCTTCGACTAATAACGATATCCAATGAGGCTCAACCAGTACGTAGTCGTCGAGCTCTTTTGACTCATTTCCCTGCGGCTGCGCGTCGCTCTTCATCGACTTCTTCTCCCACAGCGCTGGGAGGTCCATCTACGCGCTTGCAACCACCAGAATGCAGCATACGATCTCTATCTTGAGCTGCGCGTTCTTTGTTGGCAGCAGAAACGCCAGCGAAGACACTATGGGCGGCACAGTATGGCCGCCGGACTGGATCCACCGCTTAGTCCATATGCATGCTGGTCTTGCTCTTCATGTTGCTGGAGCCGTTGGCCTGGATCTAACGCTTGGTCGATGCGTATGCCGTCCCTGTGCTTCACGTTGCTGTGGCCGCACATTCGCCATTGCTGGCGTGACCGGTGACGATGCGCACGTCTATCTTGCTCTTCACGCCGTCGTGGACAGGTAGAAGCCGCTCACGACGACGCGCACGCTGCGTCAGACCTGGCTGGATGCGCTATTAACGACCTGCATTATGGTCTTGCACTTTAGCTGCTGTTGCGTTGAGCGTGCCACCCAACACTATGCTGATCTACTGTCCGCCACGACTTCAATTACTGACGGGCTTCATACTGTACCGCCACCTATTCAAGCGACGAAATTTCCTTCGCGTTAGCGATAAATACACGGAATTGGCTGTCCAATTTAAATCATTACATCCAATCAATTTGATCGAGGCAATTGTTACAGCCAATTAAATTGTGGAATCTATAGTCCAGTAATTTGCTGGATTTAGAGCTTTAGGTAAAAAACGAGGCGATTGGCAAGGCAAGAAGGGCATAAATGAGAATACCCCTGTCAAAGACGATAGCATATAAGACCACAATTTGCCGGATTTTTGGATTAACTACTTGATACTTATGGAGGTCCTTAAATAGAACTCCATTGGGACACGAAAGGGTTAATAGTATGAGCACTAGATGTATACCATACATCCGTTTTTAATATTAGGGGGTCTCACAGTTAGAAGGCTTAAAATAGTAGGATGTCAAATCAGCCACTATTGCGTACTTACTGGATTCCAACCGTGAGGGGTGCGACAGAGATGCTTCGAAGAGTGGTCTGCATCTTCTGCCTTTTGCAGCTAATCAAAGCTCTCGCAGTGGTACTCACTCATCCCCATCACTCAGCGATGCCACGAACCAGCGGCAAAGCAAGAGCAAGAGAGCTCGCTCAAGCGCGTGTGCTTTTGCCAACCGTGACCAGCGACACAGTTAGCTGTCAGCGACGAGGGAAACCTTGCTCAGCTACGCGCGCTTTCGGGGCGCTATCTTTTTCACTCCGTTGTGGCCAGAACAGCACGTTGGACCCCTGAACAGGTGTTCCAAATGGATGAGCTGCGGGTGCTGCGCGATCTACGGATGGAGCGGTCGGCGTTTTGCTTCCTGTTATTAAGCATAGAGAATCACCCAGTCTTTACTCGATCCCCCAACAAACAGGCCCAGGCACCAGTGCAATCAAAACTGGACGTATTTCTGTACACGTTGTCTGGCCGAAGCCAACATGATCTGGCACAGCACTTTGGAATAGCCGACGGTAAGCAGGCCGACTGCGGTGTTTGCATCTTCCGCTGGCTCGATTAATCACTCCTCTCAATCGTTCGATTTGTGTTTAAGGTTCAGTATCGAAGTACCGCGATCGTATTTGTGAGGCTGTACTCAGCCTGGTATCTGTCTACATCGTGTGGCCGCGAGGCAGAGCAAAGCAGGAATGTATGACCGCAATAAAGGAACGGCATAATTTCACTGGCTGTTTGGGCTTCGTGGACGGCACCACATTCACACTTGCTTACACACCCAGGGTTGACCCAGTGTGCTATTCTTCGAGGAAATCGGTTTACTGTTTGGAAGGTCAGCTCATATGCGATCACAAGAGACGAATCACGTTTTATCAGGTAACGATTTTACTATGAAGTGGTGCATTCTGGGTTAAGCTCTGTTACTCATTAATACTGCGAATTGTATCTAGGTCGGGCTACCTAGTTCAATGCACGACAAGCGTGCGTTTTCTCTCTCGGTGATAGCCGCAGATCCAGCACGGTATTTCTCAACAAGCGAGTACATGCTCGGCGATGCAGCATACACAACATCTTTCCCTTTCGTCCTTACGCCATACAAGAGACCCCACAGTGACTTGCCGAAGAATCGAACGTTCAATTGGCGGTTATCGCGTGCGCGAATCACGATCGAACATTGCGTCGGAAACATGAAGGCTAAATTTCCTGCACTAAAGTGCCAAGAGGACAAATTTACGGTGAGGATGAGATCCTTCAACTCAGCAAGCGACAAGTCGCGTACTATGTTCTGAATTATTTATGCATTGCAACAAAGGACGATTCCTTTCAGAATAATCACGAGCACGATCGTGATAGATACGATGATCTTGACGATGATGGTGATTTGTTTTTACCAGCTGATGACTTGCGAGTGTGCTTTCAGCAAAAGTTATCCGATACAGTTAAAGCCCGATATGAAAAGTAAATTACCTGGAACGCGACAACAATATCACACTAATGCTAATACACAAAAGCAACTATTGCATGTATATATACGAAGCAGACTATCTATTGGTGACCTCAGAGCTCTAACTCAAGACACGCGATCTGTTTGAGTATGATTTCAACTGTTGCTCCATGTTTTTTCTCGAGGAGGCGGATTTCAGCCTTTGCTATTTCAAGCCGCTCTTTTGGTAAAGCAAACTCCTTTTCACGATATGTATCATCACGACGGCGTTTCTTCTCTCTCTCCTCGCACTTTTCTTCGTGGATCTGTAAACGTTCGCATTGGCTTGAGATGCACTGGCTGATCGTGATCTCTTGCAGGCGTGATGGGGCCGTCAGCTCGCAGCTTTTGATTGGCACAAGAAACGGCGTGAAATTGAGCTTGTGCCCTTTCTTGATCGTGACCATTATGCTGCTGCTGAAAGAGACGATCCGTGGGGTCTTGAACAAGTTGCTGCTGTTGCTGGATCTGAGTTGATGGCTTGGCTGACCTGGTCCATGGGCAAAGTTGGCGCGGATGGATCAGAGCAGTCCTGGCGAAGGCCTATATCGATGCGGCCTGGCTGTAGCATTCGCGGGAGGAATATTGTTGTGTCGAGAGCCCAGAATTTCGTCGATGTCATAAAAGTATGGATACTTTGACTTGAGCATCGCTAATATCACACATACACAACTTAACTGAATATTATTAATATACGATATCGCTGCAATAGGGGATCAAACAACAGCACCTTTGATGTCTTCGGGATCGCTGGCCTTCAATCCGTACCCAGACTTTGCAAGCTTGCTCTTATAGCTCTTGTACGAGCTCTCTAGCTCAATCGTTTTGGTTTTCAGTTGCGTGGCAGTTTCGTTGAACCCATGCGTGTGCAAGCACGTCACAACGCCTTCATAGAATCGTGTTTTGGCACCCTTTGCATACAGAGCGACGTTGTAAGCTAAAACAAAATGCACCTCATCCTCACTCCAGCGTTTCGTGCCCATTCAAACTCTGCGTGGCCTGGAACGCGTGATTGGCTAGGAGTGACGTTCTGGAATATTAGCCAATCCGATGTGTCGATTGGGTACAACAGCAGAAGGGAAATGATCAAAAATCGGAGTGAGAAAGGTTGGGTGTGATTGGCCAAATTTACCTTCTACTTTTTTCCTTCCGTCCGTGAATTGTATGCTTTTTTATAAGCATACAATACAGTACTAGAATAGTCAAGAGGTCCTGAATAATAGATCTATTTTCACGTGGGAACTTTCATCCAAGAACCTTCACAGCTTCGAATGTGACGTGTGGATGGTAGAAGGTGAACATATTCCAAATACGCAAGTTCTAAAGACGGGAGCAGCAGTTCATTTGGTGCTACTTCTAGTTTACATAGATAACCGATGGCGTCGATGCTGGAATAAGCCATAGCCGATGCCCACGACAAGAATGACGATCGAGGTGATGGCTGTAGTGCCGTTTACACAGGCCTCAATGACGAAGTAAACGAACATGACCGCTGGGAGAACGGCTATGGCGGCGAGCGTAGTGATACCTCCAGGCACCTTGGTGGGTCTTGTGACGTAGGGAAGCTTGCTGCGAAGAAGGATCGCAGTCGCGACAACCAACAGCTGCACCCCTGCGGAGAAGATGTTGGACATGGCGATGAGGTTGTAAAGCTCTAGATTGAGCAACGCAAGCGAGATGACCACAGTGCCCACGATAGCCACGTGGGGGCTGCCAAAAGTAGCATTGCGGACGCCCAAATAGAACGGGATCAGCTCGTTCTCGGCCATGCCCGAGATCATGAACGCCTGCGCATACAGCTGAGCCATGTACTGACCACCAAACGAGCAGACCGAGGCCAGTACCATTAGCGCTTCCAGCACAGAGCCGCCGATCTTGTAGCCCATGTACACGTACGAGTAGGTGTCGAGTTCGGCCCAGCTCACATCGTTGGAGCACATCGCCGCTGGAATCGGAATGATGCACGTGAGCACTGTCAGGATGATCGTGATCCAAATAGCACGTGGATAGGTACGCGCTGGGTTGGAAACCTCGCCACCAAAGACTGACGCTACGTGGATGTTGCTGTAGTTGAGATACAGCATGTTGATGAGCGTGGCCCACTGGATGTCGACTGCGCCTGACACTTCCACCTCTTTGGTCTCCTCGTTGTACACGTTCAACTCGTGGCGGATCTGGAACAGCCCCCTGGTCTCTGTCGCTTGGGTATAAGTCCAGATTGTGAAGATCAGGAACGGCACGAACACGAGTAATAGCATAGGGATGGAAATCTGGCCCACAGACTTGGTGCCCAGTAGCGTGAAGGAGGCGAAGACCACCGCGAACGCTACCTTGGTCAGATATTCTGTCGTCGCAGACGGATTCCAACTGAGGCTGTACTCGAAAATGCTCAGGATCAGGCCCGGCAAAAACGCACTGTTGAAGACGCACGAGACCCAGGACCAGTAACCGACTTGGAAGCCCCAGAACGGCCCAAAGGCGTTCAAGACCCAGACAGCGAAGCCGCCGTCCTCTGGAAAGATGGAGCCAAGCTCGGCCACGACGAAGGCGTAAGGAGCGGCGTACACGATGGGATAGAGCACGGAGGTCGAGAGGCCGATGAGCGGACCAGCAGACGAAATCACAGGCTCAGAACCAGTGGGGCCTCCTGAAGTGATAAGATACGTAATGGCCACAAGGCCGTACGTGTTGAGAATGCGCTTGTTGACAAAGTGCATCGGCTGAGAACGTGGGGACTCGAGGATCAAGTCGATCTTGTCGTGGTCCAGGTCATTGCTAAGGTCAAACAGACAGAAAGTGATTCAATTAGACGCGCACGCCTTAGTTGCCGTGAACGGTGAATAACCACTCACGAATAGGTTCCCATGATCTCGCTTTTGATCCTGGGCGTGTACAGCTCGGTCTTGGCACTCGCTTGGGCCGTGCGCATCGTGCAGTGGATTCGACAGTGAGCAGCGTGGCAGGCTGGGATCGTTATCTGGGCGTCGTCCGTCGCGAAACGAGCCAGGATAGAGCTGGAGTGTCTCTTGCAAAGCCTACGTGAAAGCGTACGGCTTTTAGTAAACAGGCTCAACCCACGCATCGCGGTGGATGGATTTACATCGGTGGTTGGCTCGCGCTTCCTCAACAAACTAACAGACCTGCCTCTTTAATTGAAGCGCTGTCTAAGTCACGACGGTGCGGTTCTCTGACAGACAGGCCGCCAATGAAGACAGCCTCGAGCTGCCATGTCAAGGCAGTTGTACATTGTGGCCACCAGGACGAGCTACCGGTATCATGGTGCAGCGTGGCCACTGTATTGGTCGCCGATGCGAAGGACAACATTCATTGGTTCCCGTCGTATCACTGAATGAGTCGGCTGTAGTTGAAATATGGTGTTGATGACTACTGTTGTCTGGTTGTCGTACAGACTCCAGTGTTAATACTCAACCAAGTTGGATTACCAAGCATTTAATCTGGTAAACACCCGAGAAACTGGTTAGCGACGGTACACTAAAACGATGTGGAGCACACTACTGTATGTGAAAGGCATTTGCAACTATAGGTCATGCCTGTAGACAGGTTCAATGCGAAACCGTACGTGTTCTCAAGTGAAGGGTTTTGCTCGTTCGGTTGGCAGGAAGAGTTGTGAGAGCAAAGCTGGCTTCACAACAACCAATGGTCTGTTGTCATCTGTACAAGTCTGTGCTTTGTTCCCGTAGCAAATCCTATTACATTTGCCTCTTTGGACGCGCTTTGCACAAAAGCAATCACGTCAGTCCCACGACACAAATGCGAACGCCAGTGCTGACGAATCCATTGGATCTCCAGCTGAAGGTCACTTCAGCTTCCGCTGGAGAACGCAGTTTCTTTATAGCGCCATAGAATGCAGTCTGAATGCTACCTTACCTGACTAAAGCTTTGGCAGTGGAAGGCTGGAGATCATGGCGATGATGGCGATGGTGACCATAACAAAGAATGTCGTGTAGCAGTGAAATCCCACGACGTACAGCGACCTGGGATCTTCGTAGGTCGAGCCACGAACAGCACGTGCTGTGCAGATGAATGATTGGTGAACAGATAGACTGTGGGCTGGAGTTTTCTCGGCTCAGTTCCAATACCCAGAGCATGATGATCTTCGTTTAAGGCGCATAGAGACGGCTGGTAACACAGTCTTCAACTAGTCAGGTACTATGTCTCGCCAGTACAGATAACCTCTCCACGATTAACAAGGAATCGACGCAGAGCAGCGATATGTGCTAGCAGATAGACAATCTTGGCGGGTCACGTGCGCCTGTCAGCACAATTGATGTCCACTGGGCACATAGTAAGTGCGTTACCCCCAACGTAACTAAGGTATCAGTTTAACTCGAAGGATGGACCATGGGAAGATGCGCATTGGAGACGGCTATGAATTGTTCTATGGGTCCATATTGGACCAATATCTTCCATGGCGGACCCATGTACGCAAGAGTTGACAGCTTCTCTTGTTCGCAATTCAATTCACTTGGCTCATCGGCCGCAGAAAACACGATTAGAATAATCGCAGGCCGTTGCGCCCGCTCTTTCTGGCGCCGATGCCTGAGGCAGAAGGAAACGGTTCCCCAGTCGAAGGCTTCAATCGTTTTTTCCACGGAGAACTTTCCATGGACACTCGAGCCGACGCATTTCCACTGAACGCCCATCTTGGCGTCTTGCGCAGGTCTGTCCGACTCATATCGAACGTCTCACTTGCGCATTTGCGTCCGCGATCACTTCAATGAGCAAGCCCCAGCAACAGAAGCAGACCTTTGACCTCGCGGCTGAGACGAGTGCCTTTGTGTACGTGAAGTGCGTTCTTGTTTCTTGTATCTGCCCGCTCACTGAACGTGATCTCTGTTGCGCCCTTTAGCGATCTGGAGACGATGGAAGACGGTCCAGTCTTGGAACCAAAGCCAGACAGAGGTAAAGGCAAGGGTTCCCGCCCCAAGCCCAACCATCGCGTACTCGGAGTCATGGGCATTGCTGCCATCACATACTTCGTCGGATGCGGAGGTCCCATTCGCTCTGAACCGATCATGTCGGCGGCTGGGCCGTTAATCGGCATCCCAGCGTTGATCCTGT
>JAADVW010000146.1:0-57648 GCA_023335875.1 Elongisporangium prolatum | reverse complement strand
CACAGGTTCCGTGTCTCACGCGGAAGATTGTCAATTGGTGGCCTCCTTCTGCCGCTCGCTCCACTCTCTGCGCTTGAAACTGGCTGCAGGCCAGCTGCTCGCTCGCTACCTGACGGGCGCTCCCCGGTGCCTTCTGCTCGGTGGCCTGCGTTTGGTCCTCTCGACGCCTCCTGGCCTCACATCCCGAAATAGGTAGCTTTTCCAGGCCGCCCTTTTTTTCTTGTTGCTCGTACGTTGCTTGAGGTCTTCCGTTGCTCCAGTCTTTCTCTCCGCTTACGTTGCTCCTGAAGAACGCTTCCTTCGGCTCACTCATCCGTTGTCATCCATCGTCCTGGTGCTGACTCCTCACGGCCAACGACGCACACCGAAGCTCTCGTCGGTGATCGGCTATAGCTTCAGCTAACGGATCTATTATAGCACGAACGCGTAGTCAATCTTGCGAATGCAGCCGGCCTCAAGCATATGAACGGAGTTGGGATAACCGGTCATCTCAAATTCACGACCAGACATGGCATTGTGATCTCTCAAAGTACGGCGTGCGGCGATTTCTGGAAAGCCACTATGCTCTCCCAAATAGCCAACTAAGAAAACACGCTGATGTGTTGATGCTTGGATTCGAGAGGCTAATTGTGGCGCGGTGCCCACTCTGTCGACATCAGGAATCTCCATCGTTGGTGACATGTGCATTGTTCCGCAAATGGCTTCCGTGTTGGTGACTGCATTAATGCTCCCTTTAGCAAGTCGTGATCTAGAATGTGTTTGGTTATCGTTGCTTGCGTGGATAGACATGGGTTGTTGTAGCGGCGATTTTCCACGTTCTGTGGCACATCTTCGTATGAGGTCTTAGTAGCTGGACCACAAACATATGGACCCTTTCCATTGTTCGGTGATGAACGCTTTGATGACGAACGTTATTGTGCTAGCTCCGCTTCTGCCCTGCGCCATGCGTGAATACACGAGCAGCTAATGCCAAAGCGTGTGCTGGCATTCTTCACCGAGCTAGTACGCGCCAATTTGAGAATTTCCATTTTCTCGTCGACACAACAGCGTCGCCGTTTCTGCTTGTTTTCTCTTTTTTCTTGCATCGCGTCGACTTGAGTTATGGGACGATCTTTTGGAGTTGTGCTCCAACAAACATTAACTACATAACTCATTCACGCTCATAAAAATAAAAAAAACTCACGGAAACGGCACCTATCCCGAGTTTCAACATGAACCATTTACAAAGAAAGCAGAGTCACTTTTGAAAACGATAAAATTCCAAACATCCACGACCCCGCAGTGAAGCACGTTCCGCTTGTGACGTCTGAAAAGCGGAGGATTCCAATAAGACGCCAAGTCGAGCTGACTCAGGCTAGTTGGATGAACGAAGTTCGACGACGCACAGAAATTAACGCAACTCTGTCAAGAGCACGCAACGCTCGCAATAGAAATAGACGGTATAGACGTGATCTGTGCTCTCCTTCAGGTAAACACTAGTGCTTTTGTTATAGTTGCGGCGTTGAATCATTGCTCTCATGAAAAATATTCAATCGGCTTACAAGTTGACACGACCTCGTCTCAAAGCACCGTATCCAGACAATGGGCAACTTATGAGCAACTACAGCAGTTAAACCAGGCTCTGGCATTCGCTCCATTGACTGACGAAGATTCTAGTCACTTAGCGACAACACCCAAGGAGAACTCGAGTGATAGCGTTCTGGACAGGAAGATTTGCGCCATTACGGACACAGGGTTTTTTCCGCATGCAGCGTCACATGTACCAGTTGACAGTTTACCGTTTGACGCGATGAACGCCTTTTGACTACAAAACATTGGTGTACTCAACCAATAATTGAAACCGCGCATCTACGACCTAGATGCGCGGTTTCGAGGCCTCTTGTTATCGAGACGAGGATTTGATCACGATACCCACGGCAATTTATACGCTTGGGTAGCTATAAACGCATTGAACGACCTTCAAGTTCTCTATGACCGTCTCTCACATGAAGCCGACCCAAAGTGGAATATAAGCATCCTCGTTTTGCGATAGCCGATGGATTTGTTGCAGAAGCATACCATGAAATCGACGCAGCGAATGTAATCGAACACCAAGCTATCGGACTCGCGCAGATACGAGAAATAGTCAAAATCGTCTACGGAGGACCGGGTAACATACGCAGAGTCACTTATTATGCTGGGACAATAGAGACGCGACTATTGCCAGCCGTGTACCACATCGTAAACCGAGAAAGCTTTCAGCTCATTCTACAGGACCAATGACAACTACACAAGAAATATTACTTGCGAGGCATCACGAATGTAGTGGCGAGCGTGTTACTCAAGCTTATCTACTACTAAGCAGAAAATAGGCCAATGTCGACGAAAACGCCGAATTTGGCGCTGATCTCACCAACAGTGAAGAACTTTGTGTTCATCTCAGTTCTAACGAAGACACTGATCACCTGATTGCAGAGGCACGGGCACGTCAAAGCACAATCGCAAGCATCAATGATGAATTCGAGATATCCGATTAACGTGAGTGCACAATTGTCGAAACACAAACTGTTCTTCTCGAAACAACATCAAATCTTAGCTAGCATGACCGATTAGATCGAGCACTCGAAAATGTAACGGGCCACAGTAACTGCTTCGTTGCTAGAAGATCATTTAGTCTGTTGAGCAGGAGCGATCTGAATTACATGGAACATTTGTTTCCACATCTTCTGACGTTCGACACTGGAGGATTTTCCATGATTAGACATCGTCGTTATTCACACCGCGCTATAGTACTTCACTACCTCAATTTGTCATCAAACCGATTTGCAGAAGATTCGATGTATAAGCTAGCGATGTTCGCCTATTGTCAACGACGCGCGTAAAAAGCGGTGTATTTCTCTGTGTGGGTTAAGATCCGTCCCTCATCTATACGATAATGCGAATCACACCATTTCCATTGAAAACAGCAATGCGAAATCAAGAGGAGCAACGAAAAGCATGGAAGCAAGGAAGCACTTTCGTTCTACGTGTCGAGTCCGAGTTAGCAACGAGAGCTCTTAAATCCATCAGCTCTACAACTTCCAAAATGTGGGGAAGTAATGAAGAGCGAGAAAGTCTTACCAGAAATGTCGACACAATGACGTTTCTGTATGGAGATCCATCCGGTCTTTTGGACACTGACGCCAAACCCAGACCTATCACTTACGTGCGCGTTCTGGACGGGACGTTCATTGCCAAACTGAAGGCCAAACACATCAAACGAATGCAGGGGACACAACATGCCTATTAGCTCGGAGATGTCGCGTCTCACCATGGCAAACACGTTCGTTCAAGCGACCTACTACAAAGTGTGCTGTCATCTCCTGATCGTCGGATGGGACACAAGCGCAAAAATCTAAATCAAAGAGAGGAATCTTCGGGATTGTCGAAGCTCTATTGTATGCTCTTGAGCAACAAGGAAGGCTCTTCATTCGCCACCACGGTGTTGCATGGGTTTCGGGACTACCAAAGACTCAATCCGATTGGGACGCTTGCTTGCAAGTGATGAACTCAAGAAACGCTTTGAGCATTACTGTGCTTCTATCTTCTCTACTGAGCTTCCCATCTATGACCGGATGCAAGCTGTACTATGCCCGCGGCCACAATGTAACGGATCACTGCGGCCTCTTCCACTATCCAAGAAGTTTAAGCACATTTTAAAGCAAAATGTTGCAGCTCCGAATGTCGTGAAATGTATTGTGTGCCACGCCGAAGTATGCGAGTATGAGATTGTTTCAGCTTACATGGAAAGAGAATGGGCCGCACTTGACGAAAACCATCAAGTTATTAGCTCCCCAAGCGCTGTTGAAGCGATCAGACACAAATTTGGTGGACTATCTACAGATAAAGCAACGGCAAACGTTCAGTTGAGTCGACTACTTTTAAAAGGCCAGCTTCACGCATACACACATACACGATCGTACATCGAAGGTCGGTTTGGAACGAAATGTAGGTATAAGTTTTTCCGCAAGCTCGATCATGCTACTGGCTTCAACAGCACCAACGAGATGGTGTATCGACGCCGTATCAGTAACCAATGGTTGAATCCATACATACCGCTGTGGACACGATTTTTTCACTTCAATATGGACGCTCGATTGCTTTGGTCCGGCCACGGTCTTCAAATTACGCGGTACGCGCTCCAGATCCAGAACGCTGTCAAGCGCAGACGGTCCTTGACAACGTGACTATAGTCGAGATGACATTTAACAGACGCCTTCAGCGTGAAGCTACCTTGTGTACTACAGAATTCGGGCTCGGATTTGGACGATACTATCTCTTGCGTACTCTACGTCTGGTGTGATGGAGATCGGAGGATCACTGGCAACTGCGATTTTACTGGAAGGAGAAGCTGTCATATTCTCCTGCGTTTTTGAACGGTTGGTTCTTCTTGAAGGTCTCAACATGATGAACAACATCCCAGTCGAAGGAATGGTTGTTACGAGGGGTCATCAGCTGTTCACTGAAACATCCATCGTCTAATACACGGAAAGACCTGGATGCTTGGAACAACTATCCTGGTACGCTTTCTTTTTGCTGTTGGTGTCATAAGATCGGATCACCTATTTCGAATGCTCTTATGCCTGCGAGTTTACAACAAATATCACGGCCGAACTCCGTGAGCATGTGAGTGCGCACAACTATCGCTTTTATGGCTATCCACGCGTACCTGAAGTCATCGGTCTTCGTCTACCAGATTGCAATCGTCTCGGAGACGAAGATTATACTGAAAAAAACAAACTGTATTATCGTATTGCTCTACTACTACACCATTCATTTCGAAATGTTGCTACATCACTCTTGGATGGAAATGGGTGTGATAGACTTGAGCGCAAGCTGGAGCAGCTGCTGGGTGTCGTGCGGCCGACTCCGATTGTTATCGTGATCGATGGAGACGTTGAAGATATGAAAAGTATGGTACAAGTGGTACAGAGACTGACTTCTAAAAGGGCGGCCTCAGTAAACCAACGGAAAAAAGCACCGGTGGACTCCACAGAAGGAGTAAGAGCCTCATCGAGGGCGAAACGGTACACGGACGAAGGCTGGAGCGAAGGTGTGGGATCAACGGAAGAAAGAGACGGCAGTCTGCAATGTGCAAGGAAGTGCGCAGGTGTCGAGAGGGTAGGATCTGCAAAGAAGTGCGCAGGTGTTGCGTGTGAAGTGAGTAGCGCCAGTGTCGAAGTGGTGGTGCCAGACGCAGTTGTTGCGGAGGTACGAGCCAGTGTAGACGCTAGTGTCAAGAAGACCGTCCGCAAGTACACGCGGAGGAAAGTCAGTGGCGAGCGCGCAGCGGAAGCAGCTGCGGCACGAAAGTGAAGCGAGCCGGGAGGACGGCCTTAGGGCGTCCAAAGGGCATCAAGAACAAGCCAAAGAAGACCAGTTCTGCAGCAGTGGGAGCAGCGTCAGGCCGCGTCGGGTCTGATGGCAACGCGCACGAAGGTGGATCAGCCGGGAGCGCTGGAGACACCCAAGTGGCAAGGGCAGAAGGGATCGCGAGCTGGACGGCTGAACTGGCTGAGAACGAGGCCAATCAGAGCGCGCTCGATCTGAGTCCAGAACTGTGGGCATCAGTCAAGCGGCTGGTGTGAAGTTAATCATCAGTGGACGCTGGAAGCGTGCAAGGCAAGGCGCGGGTTGTATGTGTGCAAGGAGATTAAGGCGACACACGAACGCGTGAAGAGCAGTGAAAGGGGAAGGCGCAAGGGCACGCGGATACAGAAGGACAAGAGGCGGAACGGGAAGAACAACTGGTGAGGTGTGGCGGACTGTGCACTGTTCATTGGTGCACCGGTGTTGCAGTGAGCTCAAGCTGGTGAAGTGCGAGAGTGCTTGAGAGGTGGAAAGCGCACTGAAGTTTGAGAGTCTCCGTGTGCATAAGGTGTATCGACTGCCTTGGACCGGACAAAAGACAGGATACGAAAGGGATTTTGCGGATCACAGGCCCAGTCTCACCAAGACCCAGGGATCGCTCTAGTTTGCGCTAAAGGAAGTTCAGTACACGTTACCTTTGTGACCTCAAATAGTCGGCTCGACTATTATTCATCCCTGTACCATATATATTGTTGATGTACGATTTAGAACTCAAGGCTGATCTGTCAACGCATACCTTAGGCACAGTATACGGCATGTTTGCGGCTTGCAAATCGCCGACAATGAACATAATTAAAAACAGTACAGTTCGGTGGGTCCAACGAGACAACAATGTATAGTCTCCTCACCCAAATCTGTTTCAGCCGTATACTGGTATCACCCCATCCACCTGGCTATTTTAGGAGTAGGATGCATGAACCTCCGCTTCTGACTGAGGACTCGCTTGCAGCATTCCTGAACGACCTGGGCGACCTCTCAGCGCTCCCTGGTGCCTCTCGGGACTCTGGCAGCGATGTGACTGCCTCGCGTTTGGGCTCGCCTCAGCCGCCTTGGCCCAAGCGCCCCAAGCGCATCTCGGCTCACGTGGTGAACAAGAACAAGGTCGTGGTCACGCGTAACACGAAAGCAGAGCACGAATGCCGCGTAAAGGCGCTGAACAAAAAGATTCGCGCACTATACCAAGAGCTCCAACGCCTGCATCTCATAGATCCAGAGTCACCTCGTGGGAAGAACACGTGGAAACACCTGGCAGCCACGGAGCGCTTCGCACAGACCCGCGCTGAGTTTGAGAACAAGCGCTTGAGAAAGCAAGTGGCCGAAAGTGTCGCGGTCCAGGAACAAGTGAGGTTGCTGTTGCTGAGGCAACTGGAGTTGCAATCCTCAAGATTCACTGCAGTGGAGTTCGCGTTGATTGACGACGATGCGCGCGCGTTCGGATCGCTCAAGGCCAATCTTCTGAAGCAGCAGCTGCAGATCGAGAATTCTCTTCAGCGCCGACTGAGTGATATCACGCGCCGAAGTCTGCTTCCTCGTCACGCTCAAGCGAGGAACAAATGGGGAGTGGCAGTGACCAAGCAAGTCCTGCGCATGCATGTGGAGGAGCTGGATGTGTTGCCGTTCAACGCTGCCGTGATGGACGCAGCAATCTTTCAGCACACACAGGAAGGATCCATTCCGATAGACGGCGACGAGGTACGCTGCTACTTTCTTAAAAGACCGAGAGCTGCTGACGTTGAAATGACTCATTGATGCAGGTCGTTGAGATCGTGGTTCGAGGTTTTAGTACCAGTCACAAGATACTGCGTGCTGCTCTGGACCGCGTCTCTGGTGGTCGAGAGGTTGACTACCGGCATCTCTCTCGCCGGATTCGTAACGAGCACGGAACAACCGTTCTATGGGAGACGACGGCCTACTGGCACCGATCCGACACAACGGACGCCAAGCCTCGTGCTATGGTCCACGAGAGCGGCTGGCTGACCATGTTTCCTTCGCCGCATGATCCTGAGAATGTGAGCATTGTGTACTGCTCCAAGTCTTTCCGCATCGAGTCACTGAATGGCCCTCGCATGAGAAGGAACGATCCGCTGCTGCGGAAGATCGTGCACACGTGCCAAGAGTTCCACAACTTCCACGGGAGAACTGTCGAAGGCATTGTCATTGCCTCAAGTCTCCAGCGGAGCTGAGCATGATGTGAGTGGGATCACAAGCGCTGACCTTGTGGATGTGGAGCGTCACGATGACGACAGCAGTCTCACGTTGGCTTGCCACTATAAAACTGGAAGAGCAGTATACCGTATAGTGTGGCCAGCAACAGTGACTGTGATGAGCGACTGTAAATCGAGAGGACCAGTGCCGCAGAGTGTGTGTATACCATGTGCAGATGGGATCATCACCCAGCCAAATCAGTCAGCACATCAGTATTTTGGTGCCGGATGGAAGCGTCTCTGCTGCTGACCCAGGAGTCGCTGGCGTCGTTCCTACGCGAGCTGGACGAGTTGGATGGCCTCTCAGCACTGTCTCGCTCCTCTCGTATCCACAGCAGCGACGCAGAAGACCCGTCCGAGCCGCCCAGGTCCAAGCGGCGCAGCGCAAGAGCCAATGAACACAAGGTCGTGGTCACGCGCAACACCAAAGCCGAGCACGACGGCCGAGTACGCACACTTCGCGAAGAGATCCGAGTGCTATATCAAGAGCTCCAGCGTCTGCACCTAATCGCGTCAGCATCGCCCTCTAGCGCCAGTGCAAAGTGGAAGCGTCGATCTGTTACTGAACGCTTCGCTAGAACTCGTGCTGAGTACGAGAACAAGAGACTGCGACAGCGCGTGGCCGAGGGCGTCGTGTTCCAAGAACAGGTGAAGCAGTTGCTGCTGACACAACTGGAAATGCACTCTACAGGCTTTGCTAGAGTGGAATCAGCTCTCATTGACGACGACACGCGTGCGTTTGGAGTGCTGAAGGCAGATCTGCTAAAGCAGCAGGCGGACATTGAGAGCTCCATCCAGAGCCGAGTTTGCGACATCAGGCGTAAAAGCCTGCTCCCTCTTCATGGCCAAGCGAAGAACAATTGGGGCGTGGCTGTGACCCGCCAGGTGATGCACATGCGTGTGGAGGAGCTAAACGTGCTGCCATTCAACGCGGACATGATGAATGCAGCAATGGATAAATTCACGCAGCAAGGATCCATTCCAGTGGACGGAGACAAGGTACGCAACTTGTATGGCTTCATCAAGCAGAGAGCTGACTCTAGATTGTCTTCAGGTCGTGGAGAAAGTGATTCGAGACATGCATAGCTACCATGGGATCCAACGCAGGGTTCAGGAGCACGTCTCTAGTGGTCGAGAGCTCGAATGTCGGCATCTCTCTCGACGCATTCGGAGCGACTACGGTACGATCGTTGTGTGGCAGTCCATGGCGTACTGGCAGCGATCGGACGCGAGCGACGACCAACCTCGCGCCATCGTCCACGAGAGCGGGTGGACAACCACGATTGCCTCAGAGCTGGACCCAGAGAACGTGAACGTGAACGTGAGCCTCATGTACTGCTCCAAGGCCTTCCGTATCGAGTCCTTGAATGGCCCTCGCATGAAGAAGAATGACCCTCTACTGAGGAAGATTGTGCACACGCACCAAGAGCTGCACAATCTCCATGACAGCAGCATCGAGAGCTTTGTCATTGATGCGAGTCTCCAGCAGTAAGAATTCAATTGATGTGTCATCTCGTGAATGTGGACGAGCGGCTGTTGAGGTGCGACATTTGGCAGGTGTGGCTGTTAGCCGAGCTATACAGATCCACTGATGGGAGGTTGTTCAGTATACGGATTGTTTACGGATGGTTGATCGCTTCCTCGTAATTGAAACCAGTCAGTTCACTCACTGGTACACGATGGAAGTGCCTCGCCACCAGCCTCTGCTGCTGACCAAGGACTCGCTGGCGTCGTTCCTGCAAGATCTGGGAGATCTCTCTACGCTGACCCGTGGCGTTTGTGACCCAGAAGCCGTGTCGTCATCTAAGCCACTCAAGTCCGATCGGCCGAAGCCACGCGACGCAAGAACGATCAATGAGGCCGTAGTCTCACGCAACACCAAGGCAGAGCACGACGGCCGCGTGAATGCACTGAACAAGAAGATATGCACGCTGTATCAAGAGCTCCAGCGCCTACACCTCTTGGATCCAGAGTTGTGTCCTAGCACTAGTGCAAAGTGGAAGCGCCGTGCTGCTACTGAGCGCTTCGCAAGAACCCGAGCAGAGTATGAGAACGAGAGCTTGCGACAGCATGTGGCCAGGGGACTCGAACTTCAAGAGCAATTGAAGAAGCTGCTGTTTACAATAGAGCTTCATTCCATGATGTTCACGAGCGTAGCGTACCCTGTCATTGACAACGATGCGCACGCATTTGGAGTGCTGAAGACCGATCTGTTGCAGCATCAGACGGAGATTGAGAACTCCATACAGAACCGACTGGAGGTGATCGCGCATCGAAGCTTGCTTCCTCGTCACATCCAAGCGGCAAACAATTGGGGTATCGCTGTAAACCGCCAAGTGATGCACATGCATGTGGAGGAACTGGATGTACTACCGTTCAACGCCGGTATGGTGAATGCAGCCGTCTACCAGTCCACACAGGAAGGATCTGCCCCAGTGGACGGCAACAGAGTACATAGCTTTGCTTTCTGCCTCTGCTTCTCAGTGGCTTACGCATTGACTTAGATCGTAGACAAAGTGGTTCGAGACTTGAGTACTAACCACAAGATCCTGCGTGGCGTTCTGGAGCGTGTCTCTGGTGGTCGAGAGCTCGAATGCCGATCGATATATCGGCGGATTCAGATCCAGTACGGCATGCTCTACCTGTGGGAGTCCATGGCGTACTGGCAGCGGTCAGACGCAAACGACTTTAAACCTCGTGCCACCGTGCGCGAGAGCGGGTGGTTAGTCATGTTTCCTTCGCATCAGGACCCGGAGCACATGAGCATCGCGTACTGCTCCAAGACCTTTCTTATCGAGTCATTGAACGGCCCTCGCATGAAGAAGAACGATCCTCTGCTGCGGAAGATTGTGCACACGTGCCAAGAGTTCCACGACTTCCATGCCAGGGGTGTGGAGAGCGCAGTCATTGACTCGAGTCTCCAGCAGAGCTGAGCTGTGAGCGACTAGGAATTGTACGTGGGCGTCAGATCCGGATGGTGACGTGTCTTTTGGTTATTCGACATTGTCATGGCCGCATGAGAATCGCTTGGTCTTCTGTAGTACTGTAATAAATAGCGTTCGCCGATAGACGATCACATCATATCACCCGTGTGTACCATCTGTTTTCACTATACGGATTGTTTACGCAATGGGTGCGCGCAACGACTTTACTGTGTGGACTAAACAAAGACACCAAATGCAGTCTTTCGACCAGCTGTCCACTCTCTCTCCAGCATCACGGACAGCCACCAGCCTCTGTTGCTGACTAAGAGCTCGTCCAAGCATGCTTCCTCGTCACGCTCAAACAACGAACAACTGGGGCCAGGTGATGCTAATGCATGTGGAGGAGCTGGACGTACTGCCGTTCAATTCGGACATGATGAATGCAGCCATCTTCCAGTCCAGACGACCCCAGTCGAAGGCGACAAGGTTCGTACCTTTGCGTTAGCTCTGGATTGGGCTGCCACTGATCTCGTCTATCGGATCTAGGTCGTAGCCAGAGTATTTCGAGATGCGCGACCAACCACGGGCATGACGGACC
The DNA here is from genome assembly GCA_023335875.1 of Elongisporangium prolatum. Lineage (NCBI taxonomy): Eukaryota > Oomycota > Peronosporomycetes > Pythiales > Pythiaceae > Elongisporangium > Elongisporangium prolatum. The sequence continues at coordinate 46,534 of JAADVW010000146.1, read as the reverse complement.
ACCCGCTTTCGTGGACGATGGCACGGGGTTGATCGTCGCTTACGTTTAACCACTGCCAGAAGAACATGGAGTCCCACACGAGGATCATGCTATATAGTTCTGGATCCGCCGAGAGATCGATCGGCACTGGAGCTCTCCACCACCGGAGCCGCGCTCTAAAGCGGTGCGCAATAGCTAACAAGGGTCCACGCGGAGTACAACAACACCTAAAGCACCGATTGCTCGAACGCTATAAAATTGTGCTCCGAGGTGAAGAGACTGCCGTCCACGCGACGGATTCTCCAAACCGATCTGACCAGGAAACAACATCGACTACATGTCCATGCAGCGTCGAGTGCGAAAACAGATGGATGATCAGTTCCACCAAGAGTGATGGGAAATCGTGGCGCATGACCGAAGCCTGCGCGTCGATGTGGTCTAGTCGGTGCTTCAACCAGTCAACGCCTCAATGGGCAACGAGGCCACCCGCCAGGTTACACGCATATCAGAAACGAATCACGCCAACGCACGTTCGCTTCTTTGTTGCACAGTAGAAATCGAGCTCTAGTTTGCACTCTCAAGGTCGTAGATAGAGTCTTCTGGGGCGCCATGACCAGCAGCTTAAGAACATTCGATCTTGGCTCTGGCGACAGACACGTGAAAAGGCGATCCTTTTTGCGTCATACCCAGAATGAGGTCGGCCTCGTGCTTCTCTAGGAATCCGTGCTCTATCTTGTCAAAGCAGCGAGACGATTCCGTTCGCTGTCGTTCCCAAGAGCAGCTGGTTAATTGTCGTTTCCTTATGAGACAAGAGCGATCTGAGCAGTAGTTGTTAATTAAACATGCAATTCGAGATCCATATGACTGTTAATTCCTGCTGCTATCGTCACTTTCCTTCGCGTTCGCTCTGCTGGAGACTCGTGTCGATGACAATGCTCTCGTGAAGATTGTGCACGTGTGCACCATGTTGCGCAACAGAGGATCGCTTCTCTTCATGCGAGGACAGTTCACAGACTCGATGCGGAAGGACTTGGAGCAATGCACGATGCTCATGTGTTCTGGATCCAGTTGCGGAGGGTCGCTCGCAGGTCGCGCACCGCTTCCAGTCACAGTCGGAGCTGCCAATGTACGGTACATTGTCTCCAGCTACTCGGTCAACCATTGGGCTTTGGCTCGTGCAACAAGAAGCGGCCTTTGTTTCATGAGGAAAGCAGACGCTCTTCTTCCTAAATCAGTTTGAAGTACTCGGACGCCACTTCACATACTTAAGCAATGCGTTCGCAGGCTTCCAGTTTGCTTCGATGTCTGCAGCCACTCGAACAATAACAAGTTCGTCTAGATGCTTCTTCACATAGTCGTCCACCCTAATCCTCCGCCGCTTGGCGTTGGACAACAAACAGAATGACTCGAAATACAGCAGTGGCCAGCGTGAGAGGACGACCTCCACAGCCGTACCAAGGCCTTGGTTAAGTCGAGACTCGCATCTTGAGCAGTGCAGCTTTCGCTGAACGCCATTCCGCTCTCATTGTTCATCGTCCATCTCAAGTACGCGGTCGTTGGCCTTCTGACTCTTCTGACTTGCAATGTGTAGATCCATTAGCAAATTGCTCACCCGTCTCGAGTGAAATTTATGCAGCTCTTGGCACACGGACGAGATTTTTCGCACGAGTGGGTCGCGAGTTTCCAATGACGATCCATCGGAGGCCTGGATGCTAAAAGACCTCGAACTGTAGCTGACAGCCAAATCCTCAGAGTCATCTCCTGCTGCGACCGTAAACGAGCAACCGCTCTCGCTCACAATGACATGCTGGCTCTCGTCGCTCGCGTTGTTTCGCTGCCACTCGCCATGGGCTTCCCACAAAAGCATTAGACCGCGTTCAGTTCGAATCCGCCGCAGGATTGATCGTCCTTTCACTTTTCTGCCGCCAGGTGCAGTGTCTAGAGTGAAATCCAGCGTCACGTCGTCAAATAAGTCGCCCCAAATCACTCGATCCACGACCTAACGAGGTAAGTCCGTCAGAGTAGCTCTCGCTTTCCACAGTCCCATGCAAACACAGCTACGAACATTGTCTCCTGCCACTGGGATCGATCCGGATTGCGTGTACTGGCAGATAATGGTAGTGACCATGGCGGCATTGAACGGAACGAGACCGGTCTCTTCCATATCGAGACGCAGGTGTTTGCCATGCGCAACGAGATCCCACTGGTCCTCTGCATGGCGTGACTGGCCATTGAGGCATTGCTGCGTGATCTGGCACACTCTGCTCGGCATGGAGATCTCCATCTGATGCTGTCGCTTGGTCAGATTGGCTCGCAACAGCCCGACCGCGTGTGAGTCCTCATCCACAAGAGAGTACTGGACCTTGAGGCCTCGTTTGGGCAACATCTCCTGTTGCTTGGCCATCAGACGTCGCACTTCCTCGCGCAGCTTCGTGCCCTCGACTAGACGCTGCTTCAGATACTCGTTGTCGTACTCGGCCCGGTCCCTCGCGAGGCGCTGGCTGAGCGCGCGCTGCTTCCAGCCCGCGCCTTTGCCGCCCTTTTGATCCAGTTGCAGCCGCTTGAGCTGCCGATACAGGATCTGGATCTCGTTCCGCAGCGCCTTCAGCCGGTCATTGTGCTTCGGTTTGATGCTACGCGCGGGCGCCTCGGTCACTGGCTTGGGCTTCCGACGCTTGGGCTTTGGCAGCGCCACCACAGTTGACTGAGACGCTGGCGAGTCGCAACTGTCGCTGAAGCCTTCGCTTGAGACCGTTGAACTCGCGAACGCGTCGTCCGAGTCGTCCAGCTCCCGCAGGAACGACGCCAGCGAGTCGAAGGCCAGCAGCAGAGACTCGCTCTCCATCGTTTCAATTGTGGCGCGTATACATGTATACCGAGGCATCAAGTGTCGTATACCGCTGTATAGGGCCATCCACACACACATGGGTACATCATGGTAGCGCAAGCCAGTGGCAACACGCTCTCTTTGCCACAAAAGAGCAGTGGGTTAAAGCGGCCGATCTCCTACAGAGACGTGGCTGAAATATTCTGTCTTGACAAATCACAATGTGGAAATTCGGCTCTGAGGTCGGCCTTAGACAAGAAGTACTGAGGAGTCTGGCAGTTGTTCAGCCTCTGGCAGCTGTATATTCTGGAAATTCAAGTTAAAAAATACTGGATTCCGCTCTGCTCGGTCTCTCGCAGGCCACATGGCGAGTGCGACAACTGATCGCCAGAAATACCAAGTCTGATTCTCGAGTTATTCCGAGGCGGACCAGACGCACGTGAGTCCATCATCTCGGAATTCTTGTCATGCTGCGCGCCAACAACCGCCGGCGGTTCACGAGTCCGTTCGACCCGCTTGTGCTCTCGCCCATGGACGTCGCGCAGCTTGAGCGGCTGGCTGAGGTCGTGGTGCAGGACCATCTCATCGAGTACGAGCGGTTCGTGGCGATCGACGGCCGCAAAGTAGATGACTCGCGCTGGAAGTTCATCAAGCAGCAGGAAAACGTCGCGGCCTTCGTGGAGCGCCGAAAGCGCAAGAAAGTGCGCGCAAACAGTTCCATGTCCAATTTTGAGCTGTCGGAATCATCGGCCTCGGCGTCGTCGTCCTCGTCCTCGAGTACGATCGTCGCAGGCGATAATGTGCCTGTGCTGCTGGCAACTGGCACTGTCGAGGGCACAGTGGACGACATCATGTACGGCACGACCAACCTCAGCGCCGAGGCCATGCGCATCAAGGCAGCCTATGTGGAAGACAACGTGGTCGACTGCGCTGTGCTGGCTACGCTGGCGTCGCCCACCGCGAAAGACCCGTTCCGGGCGCTCACAGTCAAGTGGTTCGAGGTCGGCCAGCCGCTGCACATCCGCTCGATCGTCAAGAACCGCGATTTTGTTGTGCTCGAAGCCACGGGACTCGCCCAGCTCAGCAATGGCGAGCGTGTGGGCTACCAGGTGCAGCACTCTGTGCACTTCCCACAGACAAGAGAGTTGGACTCGCAGATGCGTGGCAACCTGTCGGTCTGCGGCGTCGTGGTCCAGCGAGTGCCGTACGTCGTGGAGATCTACTCAAAGGGATTTCTCAACCCGGCCGGCGGCCTGATGCGCTCCGTGGTGGTCAAATCGGCTGCCCACTCCATGACCACAACTAGCAGATACGTGCTCACTGGACGGATGCGGAAGCTCACGTGGGCTGTGCAGCGAAGGCATTCTCGACCTCTGCAGGACATCAGCGACGACTGGATGCCAGCCAATTCGCATGCCAAATGGCTAAAGCCCGGCGAAGCCTGCGCGTCATGCAAGAAGACCATAGCGCGTCGGCTACTGGGCTCGAATGGCGCTGTCTGCTGCAAGTTGTGTCTTCGGCAGATCTGCTCGGCCTGCAAGGTCAAGAAGAAACTGTTCTTCATCTCATCGACGGCCGAAGGGAACCGACTGGTGCAGCAAGAGCTGTCGTTCTGCGCTCGATGTCTGCAGGAGTCCACAGTCCGAGCCGATTCCTTAGCCATTGCCAGCGACGAGTTCCTGCTGACAGGATTACAGTCTGGCGATGGACAGCGAGACAGTCACCAGATGATGCTCTCGCGAATGGCCACGATCTCAGATGTAGCAGTAGAAGAGCCTTGGGATTGAACCATCCGCCTTCTAATATCTATGGGAGAATCAAACCGTGTCTTCACTAACGCTAGCTCTACATACATTACTATTACTATCTGCTAGTGGTAAGACTGGGCTCGATGACTACTGGAGCTTGATCCGAACTTGATCTTGGTTCTGAATTGCGACATACACGTGCATTCGACTCTGGATCTGCTCTGCGACTTGGAACGAGTCGGTTGTGAGCCACGGGATCTCAGCAAACTGATCCATTAAGTCCGTCATGCCAAACGCTTGCGTCTCCACAGACGACAGCCTTGGCATATACACTGAACACAGTAAATCGTAGATCCATGGACCTGGTTCTCCCGCCTGAGAGTCACTTGGTCTTGCGAAGAGATCCCAGCGGATCACGCTGTACGTTCGGTCGTCAGATACGCCCATGCCCTGACAGGATCCCAGCAACTGGCTGTGAACTGAGTACTCAGACAGCAGTCCCTTGTGAGTTCTCGATCGATCTCGACAGGCGACTGCCTGCTCTTGGTCTAGCATGAGCACACCAGTCAGCAACGTAGTATGTTGGCTTTCCATTTCTCCGCAAAGTGGATCGCGTTGTGTCTTTTCAATGCGAACAAGCGAAAGCGCGTGCGAGAAAACCACTGCTGAAGGGATCTTTGGAAGCTGCAATTCCTCGAGGCTGAAAGCCGACTCGTCCAATCCAAACACCAGAGCCAGAGTCGTCTTGTCCAGAACAAGCGAAGCGCATGCACTTGTTGATGGCTCGTACAAGCGAATCTCGATTGACTCGAGTTCTTCCAGCGAATGCACCGAGACCAGGACTGGATCGTGGTCTACTGTGCGCAGTGTCTTGAACAGTAACTGTCCTTGATTAATGTCCGGAACACGTGAGTCCAATCGATCGGTCTTCGTCTTGCTATCATCCTGATCTGGAACGAAATGGTCTGTGAGGTACAGACGGTCGGGACTGCCGTCCTGCAACGTCTCGATGGCACAATGATCGATCACTAATGCTGCCAACATTTTGATGCGCATATTGTCTTCACCGAGTAACGCAGTGGGCATTTCCAGCAGCTTGACGTGCTCGCCAACCATCAGCAACAGATCTGTCTTGTCCAACACGAGCGAGAGCCGTGCGCTAGTCTTACGCACGTACGAATCGACTCGAATCATCCCAGAACGCTCAGGACTGCGCTGGTCATGGACGCCCAGATCAAACACAGTAAATATGACAGCGCCGAAGCCCGGTAGCGAGCGCACCCTCGACGATACTTTGACTCCTCGGACCTCGACTTGATCGATGAGTTTGGTCGCATTCGTGGTCTGGTCGATCTTCATGTGCTCGTTAATGGGCGTTGCCTTCTGCTTTGCGTATAGTCGGTCTCTCAGGAACGTCACCGAGAGATCTCGCGGGTCTCCGGCTTGAGGCACAACCACGTCTGTACGGCTTCCGAAGATGTACGCCAGCAGCGCATGCACTTGATCAGACGCAATGAGCGACGCGTGGTCCGGCCCAACAATCTCTCGCAAATCGTTTCGCCCATTGATGAAGACGGAAGCGTGAGCACTTGACTTGGGCTCGTAGATCTCCAAGCGCATCACAAACGAATCGAATTGCTGAATGCGGTCAGTCGGCATGCGCGGCACGAGGGTCTCCAGCACCACAGCCTTCATGTAAACTTGCGTGATGATGGCTATGCCATTGGCGCGATGACTACTGTTGTGAATGAGCTTTTCTGCGTCGTAGATGTAGCATCCAGAGGATTCGTCTCCATCCGCTGGTTTAGCTACGTAAGCGTCCAATAATCGAGTGCATGGCAATACCGTTGCCACTGGTCTGCGCAAACTTCCAACAGATTGCCTGTTTTGGAGTTCTTTCTGAGTGGGTTTCTTGCTTGGAGACTGGTCCGCGTTTCGAGTGGACAGCGTTGCTTCCATTGATCCCCAAGGAAGTCTAGCGACCACGCGACCCGTTTCGCTATGCCATTGCAAATGTGTTCGAGCAAACTCTCGACTGAGATCCCGCCGTGTTTCAGTCGTCGCAGTGGCCCACGAGATCTTGGAGAAACAGGTTTCCAGCTCACGGTCATGCAGTTGCAAGGTCTGTTCCTCACTGGTGTCTGGCATTGCAATGCAGAAGCACAGTCGCCCTTCGCTGGATCCGCCTTCTGCATCGACCTGCCGCTCGACTTGGACTCGAGCGCGCACAACTCTTCGCTTGGTGACTGGTTGGTGCGCATTCTCAGCCACCGGAATCGCGCATGGGAATCGAGCGATGATACGACGAGTTCTGCACTTTTCAATAGCCCTGCCATCCGTATCCAGCTGCATAACGAAGCGCTTGACCAATCTATGAAACAGCGCAGGTCGACAGGAAGCCAGTCGTGTCATACGTCCAAACTCTTGAATGTCTCGCCGCGAGAGGCGGATCGAAAACGATTCGCACGTCTGCGGCTGATAGAACTCTATGCGGTAGTCATGCGTCACGTGGTGCTCATACACGCCGCACATCCAGATCGCTGCTAGCCAAGGACTTCGCACTGCTGTGCGCAGCAGACATCGTCCTGGGGAAGTCGGTTTCGATCGAATACGGAGGTTCATGTCCACACGTTCGTCAACAAGCATCGCGTGGCTGCGGACTGCTTTATCTCGTGGCAAGCGGCTCTGCATCGGTCGATAAAGATGCAGGCGGTCCAAGATCATCAATGGGATCTTGTCCAGAGCCACGAACATGTCTTTCGCCTCCTGAGCACTCAAGCGCTCCAGAATGCTCTCAATATTCACAGTTGAACGGAGCTCCGGACTCGTACCAGAGCTGTTGTGGACGAACGTGTCGACCTGAATGCGGCCGCGAGAGAGTTCGGCCATCGTGAGCGTCACGAAATAGCCGTTCAGCGTCAAAGTACGTCGGTAGAGACGAACAGCTCGCGGTCGCACGATGAGATGCTTGGTGAATAGCACAGCGTGGTCACTGCTCAGTGCCTGTGGCTGTCGAGGCTTCACATATGCGCTTGTCGAGGCCAACGCATTGAGCGGTTTGTCTTGCAGGATGCAAAGCTTCACTAGTCGGTCGTACATTTCGTGTTTCGTCTTCGGAGGCAGTCGGATGTCGCCACGTTCCAGCGAGTTTGGAGACAAGAGTCGGTTCACATCCGCCTCAGCGATGACGCTCTGCCATCGAAAGCTGGAGGTCGGATCGTACACGCTGAAGTAGATGTGCAGGCAGTCGTGATAAACACTCACGACGTAGCGACGGCCGTCAAACGGCTGAGATTTGCAGTACACGCGGACATCCAGCAGAACTGCTTCCATGAGCTCCATGAGCGCAGAATCTTCTTCGCTGTGTTCTCCAAGCGAACGTCTGGTGTTGCTGAACGTGATTACGCTGCCGAATAGACCTGAAAGTGGCGCTGTTCGGGTGATCTCGCAGGCGAGGCCGTTGCAGTTCTTGACCAAATGGGCAGAGCTACTCATGGCTTGGACCCAGCAAGCCAGCGCGAATAACAGGCGACTGAACTTGCCACAAGAGTGCACTACCGCAGGACTTGGCCAGTCCTGATGCTTTAGATAGCGATCCAGCGCTGTCAGGTTTTCGAGAGTGACTTCAGTGTGTTCGATACTGTGCAGTTTGGCCAGTAAAAACACTGGATTGCTCAGTAAACGCTTCGCGAGCTTCCAACTGACGGCGCTCGTGCTCTGTCGTGGACCTTGGTATCGCTTTGTGGGCGTGAGCAGGATGATCACAGCCTCCATGACAATGATCATTGGCGCTGTTGGGGGCGTTTCGATGGAGCTCAGCTGGCGCATTTGTTTCGTGAGCTCGTCATTCTCCAAGCGGAAAAGCGCATCTGCTGCTTGTTCAAATGAGCTCTTGATCGTCGCATCAGCCATTACGCGTTGTTCCCTTGATGCGTGCTGAGGTGAGTTCAAGTTGTCTTCTGCCTGAGCACTTCGGTTCTTGATCGATCCTCGCACTAGAATGCACAAAGGCGAAGGTTTGATGGCAGCCTTGACTGCTGCAAACCTGCCAATAAAACGCCGTTGCTGCGGGTCGCTCAGCCCAATATCGCATTCCAGCACGACGCTGTACCCGAGAGTGATGACGCGGTTAAGAGCGGCGAAATCCCAGCCCCACTCATTGTCTTTCTCGCGTTTGGTCCTCGCGATCGCAGCATTTGTCACATGACGATTCAGCACGATGAACAACCCGGGAAGCATTGTCAGTAGGGAGTCCAGCATCCGTTGCTTGGCTTCCAGTGGCAAATCATAGGCGAAAAGGAGGACCACCGGTCTGCGACGATGATGCGGATACGATGCCACATGAGTCAAATCCACTGGAACAAACCGCCGCTCGATCTCCTCTTCAGTGGTCGCGTTTTCGTGCTCTTCAGTTTGGTCTTGCTTGGCTTCCACGGCACTGGTCTCGGCCTCAATCATGAACGGCCCTTCGTTCGCTAGATTGTAGGCCGGAAGGATGGATTGCAAGGTTGTCACGGTCGCAAAGGCTGTGACCCACTTGTAAATCGCACTCGCGCCTTTCCAGCACCGCTCCAGTCGCTCAAACGTGTCGAGTCTAAACGCGCGGTCAGCTGAGTACGTCTCCACCAGCAGATTTCCCAGTGGCGAGTGTCTCAGGTGTCGTCCTTCAGCTGCGATCGCGATCTGCTTCATGCGACGGAGTAATCGCATACCGCAGCTCAGAAAGCACGAGGCTTCTCGCCAACGAATGGTGGCCATGTCCACATGCCTGTCGTCGTCACTCGTGAACAGCATGAGTATTCGCACGAGCCCCAAAACCAGCGACGTTAACGGCTTTCGAGGCAGTGCTGGCCCAACAAACGTGAGACTCGGAATCGAGACCATCGCGAGACACTCAGTCGCTAGGTCCTTGAAATCCTCAGCGCAAAGGTCAGCGACTGACTGCAGCAGATCTTCCCGTGCGTGGAACAAACACTGCACTTTTGTCATGCGGATACGTCCAAAGTGCCCTCGCACCACTTTCTGCATCGTGATTGTGGCACGGAACACGCGCTCGCATTGACGTTTCGCCAGCACAAGGCGTCGAGCGATCATCCCACGCGTGTGGCGCTGGATGATTCGGGACGCAGCGTCCTGCCAAAACATTTTAGCAACTCGACGACGCGTGAGAAATCCACGCACAGCCGCCTGGATATACTTGCTTGAGACGTAGAACTCGATCTTCATGTTGGCGAACGCTGCGCGAGCGATCATGCCACGCGCGATCTTTTGGATCAGAGTAGCGCACAGACTGTGCACAATCGGCGCTGTGCGTAGATGCTCCCGCTCCTGCTGCTCTTGATTCGACTTTCGCACTTGCAATTCCTGCCGCCGGCGATTCGAAACCTGCTCAAACGTGTCGCGAATGTCACTTAAGTTCACGAGCGTCACACGCTCTACGTGTGCTTGGATCTGGGCTGAGTACTACAAACGAACGGCAACACATGAGCCAACGAGCCAATTACAGGTATCGGCACTGGTGCTTACATTGGCCTCAATGGCGCTCTTGTTCTTCTCCTTAAACACGTGGATGATCTCCTGCTTCTTGTCGATGTTGGTCATCTTGTGGTGATATACATACTCTTTCTCGTGCAAATCCTTCCGCAGCTGTGCAGTCTCCTGCCGAGCGTTGCGCACAAACTCTGACAGTTCGTTGTCATAATGCTGAAGCCCCGGGAAGCTCTCAAAGTACGCGACATCCATGTCCTTGCGTTCGATCTCTTCCCGTAGAGAATCAATGCGCAGACCCAACTGGATGGTGGCCTGTCGATCCTGGACAAGCACTTCCTCTAGATGCGCACCGCGAGATCGACGTCCAGGTGGCTGTCGAGCTGGTCGACGCACTACGGATCAAATCATACAGTCAAAAGACTGAAGCAGCCCACGCTGTATCGTACAGGAGAACAAGACTTACTGGGCTTGACGATCGGTCCAAGCATCCCAGCACGCTTCTTGGCATAGGATTTGCCTGGGAGTGCAGACGGATTGGCCAGTAGTGAGTCGCTTCGAGGAGACTCGCTCTCATCTCTTGTCAGAGTCTGCGTGGACTGCGGCTGCGAAGAGCGGTACGCATTGCCGGACAATCCGATCATGTCGAGCTGCCGTTGCGCTTTGTCTGCGGGCACCACGCGGCCTTGAATGTCTCGTGTGTAGCGTCCACAGACCGATTCTTCGTGGATTATGATCATCTCTGCGCTCTGTATCCGCTCCATATCCATATCTCCGATCTGCGATGGCAGGAGAAACGTTTTGCGAGACGCTGTGGACTCTAGACGTGATCTGCTGTCTGCAGTCGAAGGCGCGGCCAGGGATGCGATCGGGATCAGCTCTTCGTCGTTCAGCACACGCGTCTCGTACGGATTCTTGGCGCGTTTGCGTTCCGCCAGCGCAGCGGCGTCTCTCACTTTCTGCGAGGTCGTCGGGCGCTCCAATTCGATCTGCCGCTTGCCTCCGATCTGAACGAACGAGCTCGAGTCGTCTCGTAGATTGACTCGAGGTCTGTGGTCATTACGATTGTCATTTTGCAATGCGCAGCCGTCGAGATTGAGCGGTAGAATGAACGGATTGCGCTCGAGCGTGAAGCCGAGCCACTGGACCAACGCCTGGTGCTTCTGTAGGAAATCCAGATCCGACGGCATCTTGAGCAGGTAGTTGAGCTGGTTCCATCGATACGGCTCCTGGGTTTGCAGCCTGCGTCGCCAACTGCTGATGGCCTCCACGACGTCGATCGAGGCCACGCGCAAGAGATCCAACAGGTCGATCGTGTCGCCCAAGTGCGAGCCAGCCACTTTGCCGCCCGTGCTCGCGTGCAAGAGTCGCTGGAGATAGCCCTCGCGAACGAGAATGCACTTGAGGATCTCCAGCTCCTCGCCAGAGTCAGTCACTGCGACAGAGCCCGAGTACGTGACGGAATTCACGCGTGGGAGCGTCACATCGCGCTGTTCCAAATGCACGCGCGTGAGAATGACGACTAGACAGAGCAAAGCTGCTTGCTATCTCACCTGAATGGAGGACGAGATGGCCTTCCGAGCTCGCTTTGGTGAGACTCTCTTAGCGAGGACAGGGAGCTCATGGTCTCTAGAGGAACAACCACAACACGTCAGCGACAGCCAAACAGGACGAATGCATGACGCTGGTGCATACGCTCGGGTCTTGCTGGCAGCATCGCTCGATGTTGATCCGTTCGTAGAGGCAGCAGTTCGCTTGGGCGACGCTGGAGCTGCCTGTTTCATCAGTAGAATCGACGGCTCATGCCGGCCATGCCCCAATGCGCGTCTGTTCGAGTAGTTACAGCGGCGCTTCGGCTCATGCAGGCGACTCAACAGACTCAACACACACGCAATGGGATCCGCATTGGCATTTATCATTCCTTTCTAACAGCGAGCACACGCTTCAGCAAGTATCAGGATACCCAGTCGCGAGGTCCACGTCGTCCCACTCGTCCAGCTCTTCGGACGGCAAGGCTTCAAGCATCGCGATCTCCAGCGCTTGAGACGGACTGCACGGGAGCTCCAGCTCGGACTCGCGTGAGCTGCTCAGGTCCCAGTCGACGCAGTCGATCTCATCCAGAGCGTCTTCATACAGGTCATCTGCGCTGTCACTCGACATGATGTACGTCTCTTCATCGGTCTCGGACGCCATTCGTGAGCGTGTTCCCTCTGTCCAAGTGGAATCCACTCTGGACCGATCCGTTTGGTCGTCGTTCTCGTCAGAGACGAACGCGTCAAACCGATCTGAAGCATCTCCAGTGACGTCTGCTTCCATGAGAGCGCTGGTGCGTTCCTGGTCAGTACTGTCAGGCCCATCGCCGTTGAAGGGTGACGATTGCGTCCTCGTTTCCTCATAAACCGCGTTTTGAGCAGCATCCTGGGCGTCTCGGGAGTCCATTTCGACAGGCTCTTGCTTGCAAAAGCTCACGTCTTGCGGCAATGCGCTTTGCTCAGCTTCCTCATCGTCTTCATTGCGATCATTAGCCACTTCAGGGCTGAGGATCACACTTGTGCTGGGCACTTGGACGTCATCGTGCAGGGACACTTCAGTGAACTCCTCCTGTACTGATAACGCTGACATCTGTGCTGCCTCTTGAGGATCGTCCACCTTGATCACAATGTCTTCGATGTCTGTGTTTTCTTCACCGCCTGCAATCGCATTTGCCACTTGTGGTAATAGCTGTTCCCTTGGGATCTGCTCCAGTAGCGATGTGGAGATCACTCGTGGTGTTTCCTGGGTCTCTTTGATCAATTCCTCATCAGTGTGAGACGAGAGGCTTGTGAAATCTAGGCCATATGACCCCGCAACACGTAGCGACTCGCTTGACGACGGATCGATTTGTTGCGTGGGTGGAATATCATTTGGTACATTCAGAGCGTGACTTGGTGCAGGCTGAGGCTTGAGCGTGCTGCTGCTTACTATGGCTACTGACTCTGACATTGGTTGGGAAGCCACATTAGCAAGACACAAGGCATCGTACTGACTTGTCGTCTCTTTTTGGATCGGCTGTAGGTCGCCAGTCATTCCGATTGGCTGCAGCGGAACTCCTTCAAGCACATGTTGTCGGTCGTTTACCATTGCACTCGTTGAATGCTGTTTGAGAGGCGAGAGCTTGGGGACAGCGGACCGAACTGGCATCTCACTCTGCACGCGAAGGAGTTTGCCTGAAGCCGAGCGTTTCCGCACGAGATTGTTCACATACTCGACGCTCAGCACTTCGAGCTTGGCCATGCATTTGCTCACGTAAAACTCGATCACATGGCAAATAGTAGCGGCCTGAGGAGTCTGGAACAGGAAGTTCTGGTACATCGGGGCTACGGCTCGGATGCTGCTACTGCTACTTGCTGCTGCTTCGTCGACCGTAGCGGGAACCGAATCACGGCCATTGCTCACACAGCTCAAGAGGCAGCACGTCTCGCCGTGTTGCGACACCACAGACCATCTCTGGATCTCCGTGAAGTACCAGTTGTGGATCTCCGTCTCAGCGTTCAGGCCTGTGCAGACCACGACTCCGTGCGGTCCGATCTCCATGAGCACAGACTCGTATCGTGTTCCGGACGACGCGTTCTGCTCGATGATCTTCACAGAGTACGTCATGGATCGGTCCGGCGCCACAGACGAATGCTTCTCCACAGCTTCTGCCAGCACTTGGATCCAGATCTCGTACTCTTGTGGATCGGTCGTAGCGAACGTCCAATTGCGATACAGCGCAACGATATCGAATGCGAAAATGGACGGTGCGCGCACTGCTGCTGAATCGGAGCGGATACAGATCACAGCGCTAAGATCGATCACTCGACGCTCCTTCGGTGTGTCTGCCATGCCAGGACAGTGAGCGAGCTTGTCGTAATAGCACAGAAACCCGCCCACAGGCGTCTCAAACAGCGCAGCGAGTTTGGTGTTCCAGGCCTTGGTGAGCTGGTACTTGGCCGATCCGTTCTTCTTCAGCAGAGGGCCCTGGAACTTGATCATGCGCGCATAATGCTGCGAATTCACCAAATTGGCGATCGAGAGTGAGGACCGCGACTTCTCTCGCTTGAAAAGCGACATCCCACGCTTGGACGGAGAGCGCGGCGCCCCCAGCAGCGCCATGTGAGCTTCACAAAAGCCAGTCATCATGCCGTCACGCGATGCGACAGTCGTGTTGTAGCTCGAGATCTTCCCGCCGATGATCGTAGCACACGAGGAATTCGACTCCTGGATGCTGCTTTCATTCGCTGTTCCCACAGCTTTGGCGCACCCGATCACATGACAGCGAGAGTCGAGTCTTTGCTGCACAGTCTCGGCATCGCGGAAGTAGGTCAGCGTGCTATGGCGCCGCATACTCGAGCGGGAAGACATGTTTCTGCTCTCGCGGCGCGCCGTCTTCGGCTCGGAACTCTGCACACTGGTGAGCGGAGCTGCGTGATTGCTCTTCTTGCGCAGCGCTGCGTCGATGAAGTCGCCAGTTCGGAAGAACCAGATTGCATCGCGGATGTATTGCGCGTCGTAGCTCTTGAATGCCATGTACGTGGGCTGCTTGGAAGACACGCCGAGACGTCGGAAGCGGATCTCGAGTCGTTGGCCGTTTGCCTCGCACGACTCGATCTGCTCGTAAGGATACATGAACAGACACGCGCTTCGGTCGCGGGAGTCTGGAGACGGGAACACCGAGAGGTACTGCAAATCCAGCTGCAGGCCGCGCATGTCGCCGTTGATGGAGCACTGGAAGCGCAGATTCCCGTTGCGGAAGTAGGCCATGCCGAGTCGCTCACGGCTCGAGCCAGTGGTGCGTGGAGGCCGCTCGCGCATGAGGATTTCTCGACGCTTGGCTGTCGGTAGCACCACGGGCTGTTGAGAGGCGTCTGAAGCGGTCGAGAGCCTGCGCTGCTGGATGGGCGACGGGATGTTCTTGCCCACGAGCACACCCAAGTAAAGCTCTTCTGGCCGCACACTGAGCTCTGGATTCGCCAGCGCGATGGAGATGTGGGCTTCCACCTCTATCAGTGTCGGGAACAGGAACACAGGCGACGTGGAGCTGTCGGCCAGCACAAAGTGCACAGCCTTATCGCTGTGGTCCCACACGATCTGCTTGATGCCTGCGTATCGCGTTTGGAAGACCACGCTCTTGTCGCGCTCTCTCACGGCGTGGAGTCCGTCCACAGCGATACACAGCACGCTGTCTTCCACACACTCTTCTGCCTGGCTGAGTCGCATCTTGCCATGGTGCGCGCTGGGCTCATGCAGTCTTGCTGCATCCTCGATGATCGAAGCTTCCGAGGCCGACGCCACCGAGTACGACTGCGACTGTGACGTGCGGCGCTGCTGCTGGATCGAGGCCGCGAGTGCACTCCTCATGGCTGCTAGATGGTGATGATGCGAAGCAGCTCTTACGCTCTGAAGCTCTCAGACCACGACGTCCATGGCCATAGAACACCGCTATCTTTAGCTGTCCCAGAGCCATTTCTGGACCATTCTCATGCTGATCATGGTCACACTATTGCGCTCTTCTATTTGAAGCTCTGGTTTTAGCTCACGGGCTTGTATTCAGAGCATGGATTTAGCCGATGGGTTATTGGGTGTCTCACCTGTCTAAAGGATATGGGTGTTTGGGTGAATGCTTACGTGGAGACGCTCCAAAGCGGCAGATAACGAGATGGCGCCCACGAGGATGTCGTGGCTCAAGGCCATGGACGCGTATCCCAAGACGATCGAGGAGTTCAAAGTGCGCACCATGCAGGGAGGCCTCTGTACGTAGCCTTGGCTTTTAGCTCTAGCGACTACCAGCTGCTGAAAATTGAGTCTCGGTAGTCTCCATGTTGGCGTTCATCGTCATTGGCGTGTTGCTCGTGTCTGAATTGAATTACTACTTCGCAACGGTGAGACGCTCATGCGTTCAGCCTTTGATGCGCTGCATATAACAGGCAGCAGTCCGGACTCATTAGCGCGATGATTGGCATTGGCATTGGCATTCGCGTAGGATACAGTCGACAAGATGATGGTCGATGGCGGCCGCAACAGTTTGGTGGCGATCCACTTTGACGTCGATTTCCCACGGTACAATGCAGTTCTGTCTCTGAAGTCGCTCTTGTCCTCATGACTGAAGCGTGATTGGCAGGATGCCATGTTCTGTGATCGCTATCGAGACGTCGGATCTGGCAGGCGCTGTGCACGTACGTGACGTGACGACTCTGCTCGTGTTTGCAAAGGCGCGAATGACTGAGCTGCTTGTGGTGCTTGGCTCTTAGCACGACATCCTCAACAACGTTGAGAAAATCCCGATCGACAGGAACGGCCAGCCACTGAAGGAAGGCACGCGCGAAGTTGTACGTGGCGCTGTGCTGCTAGGCTGGACTGGTGCTTGAGCTAATGCAGTGGTCCGACAGGTCGGAGGCGCGTTGACCAACCACACCGATCTGCACGAGAGTGACGACAAGTACGCTTGAGAGATTGCGGTCTCGTGTATTCTGGGAGAGGATTGAGATTGCTGCGTATGCGCAGACCTGCCTGCGGAAGCTGCTACAGCGCTGGCGAGCCTGGACAGGTAGGATACTTTGTAGTGTACTATATATAATGCACTGCCGAGTGCTGATTCTGCTGCTCTGCTAGTGCTGCAACACGTGTGATGAAGTGAAAAGCGCCTACGAACGCAAGGGCTGGCTCATGCCGAGTCTGCACACGGTTTCCCAGGTGCGCACTCCGTTTAGTCCGGTCGTAACACTCCACAGGAGCTTACTCGCAGTCTTGGGACCTTGTAGTGCCAACAAATCGAGATTGAGAAGATTTTGCGTGGAGATGTAGACGAAGGCTGTCGCATTAAGGGCTTTCTGGGCGTGTCCAAGGTCCAGCATTTACACTCGACTACTGTTCCAGGCACTTGATTGATTGTCTCTGGGCTTACAGGTCGCAGGCAAGATCTACTTTGCTCCGTCCAAGTACTTCCGCAACGGATACTTGACCGCACAGGACCTCGTGGATGCGACCTTCAAGATCTTTGACACTTCGCACAGAATCAATTCGCTGTCATTCGGTGACAAGTACCCGGTACGCTCACTGGTGGGATCGTAGATATCTCTCAAGCTTTTGGTACTTACCACTGGACTTCATCCAGACCATGACGAATCCACTGGATAATCGCCAAAAGGACCTTTTGGGCGCCACTCGTGGCACATACCAGTACTTTGTCAAGGTCGCATTGTGCAATTCTCCATTGTATCTTGTGCCACACTCACGCATCTCAATTGATCCATTAGGTCGTGCCAACGGAGTACACATTCCTCTCGGCCCAGCGTATTGTGACCAACCAATTCTCAGTCACTGAGCACTTCCGTGCACTCACACCTTTGAGCGAACAGGGTCTACCGAGTACGTTTATGTAGCTGGAGCTGTGTTGTGGCCAATTCACTGATCTCTCTGGTGTTGCAGTGGTCTCATTCACGTACAGCTTTTCGCCCATCATGTTCCGCATCGAGCAGTACCGCAAGGGACTTCTGCAGTTCCTCACCAGCGTCTGCGCCATTGTCGGCGGCGTGTTCACGGTATGTAGCGCCATTTCGTTACGCAATGCTGCTCGAGTCTTAATAACCTCTTGCAGATCATGGGCATGGTGGACTCGATGGCGTTCGCAGTGCTCAACAAGACTTCGCGCAGTCCTGTGTTGTAGAGAGTTCTCTTTTCAGCCAATCAGAAGACGTTGAGCAGATCATTTCCACCAATCCATGAGACCGGTCTGATATTTTTGGGGTCCGGAGATCCGTTATAAGCCCACGTCAGTGTCTCTCTTGCTCTCTCTTGCTATGTCGCTCGCTGACGTCACGGCCGAGCGGCCGTCGCTGGCGCCCGAGCTCTGGAACTTCGCGGTCGTGATGGTAA
Source organism: Elongisporangium prolatum (assembly GCA_023335875.1). Taxonomy (NCBI): domain Eukaryota; phylum Oomycota; class Peronosporomycetes; order Pythiales; family Pythiaceae; genus Elongisporangium; species Elongisporangium prolatum. Next base: position 28,600 of record JAADVW010000146.1, on the reverse strand, counting down.
TCTGCGCCATCCTGGCGTGGCTGCTGCGTCTGCTCCGCCTGCTGCTCGTGCTCATCGACATGCGCTACGCTCTCTACTCTCACGCAGTACGTGAGCTGCTGCCTGCAAGCACTCGACTGGCTTTTATGATCGCTCTGCTGCCTTGTAGACGCTGCATCTGCATGGTCTTGGCCCCAGGTCCGCTCTCGTCTCGCTGTCTCTGGACTGACTCTAGCCACTGACGCTTTGCCACGCAGCCTTTCGATCCTGCAAAACGCGTCGATGTGGCACTTCCAGCAACTCTTGCGCATCAAGACCGAGCCGCAATCGGCGCCAATGGCTCGTGTGCGCATGCCGTTTGAGATCCACACACCGTCTCTGCGCGTGGAGCAGCAAGTAGGCGCTCAAGTGCTCTCTGTGCGCATCAAGAGCCGAGTCCGGTGCAGTGTGCAGGTGTTTTGGAACGTCCGCGTAGCCGCATTGGAGCAGATCTGCCATCACGCTGCGTCTTCCGCGTCGTCAGCGTCCTCCAGTGGCCAGAATCCATTTGCTGCCCGTGCGTTGGGGCTGATCAGCGTGCGCAAGCGACTGCAGGCGGCCACATCCAGCTCTCTGCCCAACATGTTCTCCTTTGTGCGGCCGCAGATGCGTCGCCATCGACTCACAGAGGAATACGACAGTCGCACGGAAGCGATTTCGAGTGAGAACGATACGCTGGTTTGGTCGCCCCAGTTCTTTCGCGACAGCGCGTTCACGTCCAAATCGACAGCTAGCAGGTATGGACGCTGCTTCTCCATGGCCGGGTTGAGCTCACGAGCGAGCGTGGCTGCTAGCTTTGACGCCGTCGAAGGAGGACGATTCGAATACTCTGTTCATATGCCGACCTCGATCCGTCCCATCGGAGCGGCGGAAGAGCTCCAATCCTTGAGAGACGAGGTCGAGACCGACGGAGTAGACGCTGGAGCAGGCCAAGGCAGTATCAAGGCCACACCACCGGCTGAGCCGCTATACGGCGCAGTTTTGGTACTGCGATCTGCAAGTCTGGAGCCTGCAGCGTCAGCCACGGAATCTGTGTTAGCCCAATGCGTGGCGCTCGACTTCTTGCCCATTCCGACAGTCATGGACACAAGGCCGACTGCGTTTTCGCCTGTCATTCTCAAGAAACTGGTGTTCACGACCGCCAACGTGTACTCTCCGCAGGTATCGCAGCCCGAGCGAGGCTTCTTGCCTTGGCCAGCTATACTGATGATCTGTCTGCGCACCTGAATCAGGAAATCTTTGGTGGTGACCTATCGAAAGACTCGACTGGCGAGTGTGTGATCTGTCTCGAGGGTTCACTCTCAGTCATTTTGCTGCCCTGCCGCCATCTCTGCGTCTGTCGCGTGTGTCTGCAGGAGATCGACAAGTGCCCTATCTGCCGTCGCGCGTTCTCCACTTACGTCTGCTACGATGGAGATCCTACCAAACTAACTTAATATGTATTGAAGCTTTGCGTCGTCCTTTGTACTGGGGGCTTTCAAGTGAGGAACAACGCAATTCTCAGGTCAGATTAATAGGTTATCGAGCAGACAGATAGATACACGATTGCTAAAGCTATTCACACTGCTCATCCGGATGCAGCGGCGCAGAGAAGCCGATGCTGCCGTAGGACCGTCGCTTGGACGCCTCGGTGTCTCGAAGGAGATACTCGTGGATGAAGTTCAGGAAACGCAGAGCGTACTCGGCTGGAGGCAGCGCCGTGATCTTACGCACGTCGAACAAGGACGCCAGCAGACAGTGCTGCATCTTCCAGCCCAGATTGTAGTGCTGCAGTATGTCTACGAACGCCAGATAGTAGACGGTTGTGTGGTCAGTTGAGACGACAGCATTGTGCGCCAGCTCGTCCAGTACGTGCGGATCGACAGCGACGTGGTAATGGCGGATACCGAGTAGACAGCTGTAGTCCATGATCCCCAGCTCCTGCAGAAACCCGCAATCGCTCGTCACTTGCGCCAGAAGATTCGCTCTTGTGATCGCGTTCACGTGCAGCGACGTTCGCCGTGTGACAAATTCCTTGTCGTACCACAAGGCGCTTCGAGAGCTGCCACGGTGGAGCAAGGACTGACGCTCGGTCACATTTAGAGCTCCTTCCGTAGCCACAAGCTTGACGTCCTCGTCGTTCAGGCTGTCGTCGTCATCGCTTCCGTTCTGTTTGTAGTCGATCCCGGCGGCTGCAGCCTGCTTCTGGTCGGACGTCCAGGGCGTTTTCGGCGTCGCTGCCAAGTCGTCACTGGGTCGACGCATGTTGGACTGGTGGAAAATGCCCTTGAGATCGTATCTCTCGTCGATCGGTCCATTGGAGAACGCGTTTTCCATCACAACGAAGAACATTTTGTTCCAGCCCACGGGCAACTGCATCGAGTGACAGCCCAGGAACCGGCAAAGCAGCGAATTGGGCTGCTTGAGAATGTACTGGTGATACAGCGGCAGAATCCTGAGCAGGAACGAGTGCTCGCGCTTGGTCATGGTCTTGACGAGATACTTGCGATCGCTCGTGAAGTAGAACAGCATGCCTGATTTGCCCTCTGACGCGCGCTCCAGAAGCGTCTCGGCAAATGATTGCTCGTACATGTCGTTGTCGATGCCGCACACCTCGCGGATATTGTGGAAAATGCGGGGCGCGTAGTCCGTAAAGCCCAGCTTCTCGTAGTACCGATACTCGCGGTTGTACACCGTCGTGGCGAGCCGCTTTTTCTCATGGTAAAGACCGGACGAGTCCGCTTCCTCCATGTACAGCAGCGACAGCGAAGCTGCAACAGTCCGATCCAGTGACCCACCTCGAGACCGCGTTCGTGCTGCCAGCAAAGGAGATCGCAAGCCATCGCTGGCTGGGTCATTGAGACTGGAGCGGATGCCAGCCGTGGTGTAGCGCATCAGATCCTTGCGCAACGCAACGCTGAAGTGCTCCGTCTGGCTCAGGTTCTCACTTTCCTCCATCGTCAGCGAGTTCTCACTCGAGCGGTTCTGGTAGAGCTCCGTGTTGAGCACCCAGACAATGGCCATGAGCACCGGATACAGGCCAAAGACCAGCACCAGCGCTACTTCCATGTGGTGCGCCCATTTGCCTGCGAACCGCACGTGGTAGCTCATGTAGTAGAGCACGCCACATGCAGTCCAGTGCGCCCCGTAGACAAACAAATAGCGATAGTACTGGATCAGATTCCGGCGCTTGGTTCGATACGTGACATCCAGCTGCCGCCGCACGAAGCGGAAGCTGGCGAACACGAGCACACTGACGGACGTGACAAACACGCCCAGTATCATGCCGTAAAGCAGCACCCAGTTGGCCTGGTTCACAGTCAAGGCCGAGGGCGTGCGCTGGATCCAGCACATGTTGAGCGCTGAGACGCCGCCCAGGCGGAACTGGTACACGATCAGAGCGGAAACGCCGCTGAGAGTCCAGACGCTGCGCAATACAGCTATGAGTTGAGCTTCTCAATGGCTGCAACAGCAAGAGAGAGAGACACACACACGTACATGATGTGATAGGCCCAGGCTTTGCACGAGTAGCCCATCCAGGGGTTCACGAGCGCCACGAACAGGTCCAGCGTCAGCATGAGGTACCACGCTGTCCCAGCCAGCATGAAGAACTGGCAGCGATTGCTGTGAGTGCGATTGCCAACGCTACAGTTGCATCATCATTCCTACCTGATTGTACGCGCCGAGCCAGGAGCAATGGCGCTCAAAGGATTCCAGATCGTCCTGGTCGATCATCTAGCACGCCACAAGTCCATCCAGTTAGCCCAAACCAATGGAATTCCGATGCAGCCACGCGACGCTCGCTCACCTGGACGCCGTAGGCTACGACCAGTCCGAACGACGTCATGAAGCCACAGCCGACGTGCCAGATGATGAGATTCGCGGCCGGGTGCTGCGCCTTGAGGTTGGGCACGAGAAAGTAGGACAGCAGCACGAGCATGTAGATGGCCACGCCCAGCGTTCCAGCCAGCAGCAGCAGCGTGGCTGTCTCCGGCAGCGCCAGCGCGTCATAGTCCGCATGGGCCGTGGCGTTCATGTTCCCAACAGCAGAAACTGTGGCCGGCCGGGCACACCCGAGCCAAACCCAGACAAGCATGTGGGACGCTGTGTGGGACCAGACCACTCAAATCAGATTATCAGATCCTGGATCCTTTGACGGACTGCAGACGGGCATTCAAGCGGCGCTGCTGTCTGCGGTTCTCCCGCGTGACGCGCTCGCTCTGCTGGTAGAAAGCGGCGTCTGGGAATCCGCTGGCCCAGAGCTGGCGGTTTAGATGCAGCTTGGCCACGCGCTCGTCCGGGATCTCCCACACTTCGACTCTCTGGCTCTGCTGAAAGACCGACTGCAGCGTCTGGAGCACAAGCGCTTTCATGCGAGCGGCGCGTTTGAGAGGAACGAGGGAATAGTCGCTGCGCTGCTGTATCTTAAGCGTCTTGCTCAGTCGAATCAGGTGGTCTCGGCAGAGCTGGCACCGGATCATGGCTGCAGATCGATGCGCATTCGGGATCGTCTTCATCGCTCGGGACGGCGCCGAGGCGAGGAACGTGATCCGTTCATTGCATTTCCGAATGATTGCAGTCATGCTGTCTAGAAAGCGATAGACTGTCTCAGTTGTGATGCTCTCTTCGCGTTCAAGCGTTGTACCAGCCAGCTGCAGCTGCTGCTGGAGTTCAATCGAAAGTCCTGGGAGCGGAGTCGTCGTTTCTTTGAGCGGCTCTGCTGTAGACACTATTACCGCAGCAGTTGCTGATTCCTCGATCAGCTTCTTACGCAGCAATACGTTTGGCTTGGCGACTTCGTGGACTTGAGGACACTGACACACAACGCAATGCGATAGTATCGATAGCAAGACCGACTGGTCGATATGAAGCAGCGCAAACTGGTTTTCCTGAAGCGATAGCTTATCAGAGTCAGCCAGTACATCTTGCTGATGAATGACTGCCTTGAATTGTAATTGCTCGCTGGAATCTGACTGATCAACGCACTGGATTACCAGTTGGCCTGCTTGAACTTGGGCGATGACAGTCGCATCGTAAATCATATCTTCTCGTATATCTTCCGTTTGTGGATCACTCTCTTGCTCACTCGTGGTTTGGTTGGTTTCAGAAACGGAGTCCTCATCAGATGAAAGAGACGATAGCGTTCCCAGAAGAGCGTGCAAAGTGGACACAGAGATCAAGTCTTCACTGCCACAAAACGCAAGGACATGTCTCAGAATTTGAGCTTCCAATGTCGATAACTGTTCCGATAGGGATATCATTCGATCGATCAGGTGGCGTTGAGTCACACATTCGCCTTGCTCGAGTTCGATGCTCTCGAGAAAGGTGGCAGACTTGGTTTCAGCTCGATCAGCCTCTTTGTCCTTGTCTCTGACGATAGCATAACGGCACAACCGCAATGGTGTTTGGGTCTCCAGCAAAGTGACGCTCTCCAGTGGCACGTCGTCTTCATTGTCGGTCTGTGCGGTTGTCATGTCGATGTGCTTTCCGGGCTTTGATCGACTTGTTTGCACAGGAATGTCCACTTCTTCAGTGATTTCGATCGCACTGAGATGCCGCAGTGGATCGAAAGGTGGTTGCACAGGATCCGAGTCACTCTCTGGTGCGAAGTAGTACAGTACAGCGTGGCAGAAGGACGACCCGCTTTCTTCCGGGGGACAATACGTGAACATTTGATAGCTTTGCAGATACAAACTGTAGAAAGCAGCAGACGAGAAAGACCGAGTCGATGGCACAAAGCTGATTAACTCCTGATTGGTGCTGTCGTTTGCCCATTGTGACAGGTCATTGAAGTGCTGCTGCCAAGTCGGAAGGAATTGGTCGGCGCTCAAGCAAGAATTGCAATAGCACGGCATTGGAATTCCGTCATGAGTCGGCGGCTGGCCACATGGAATTCGGAGGTTGGCGAGCGCTCGGTGGCGCTGCTTCCATGCTTTGTATGTTTGTTTGACTGCCGACGGGATCGTCAGAGTGTAGAGCACAAGATCAGGGCTCTTGTTGCTCTGGTGTCGAAGGATTCTCACACCAGCGACCTCTTGAACGATGCGTGTTTGATTGCGAACGTTGCGATACGATACGATCGCGAGAAGCCCCAGCGCAGCCTTGGATGTTGATGGCTTATACAGAAACCGCTGCGCAAACATGCTCATGTAGGACGCTGAGCTGATCGATCCCATTATTCCAGCTCGACGTTGAGCCAACAGGCGTCCAATGGTCTTCTGAGCACGTGGGAATCCGCTAGCAAGCGTGGCGAGCGAGAGCAGAATAGCTGTCGCATGATCATTACATTCAGAGACAGAGAAAAGATCGTCGCAGAGCTCGGCCAGGGTCTGCGACAACTCGTTATTCCTCTCCCCACAGATCATGAGGCTCACGCTGAGTTGTGCAAACGGCCTTTGTATTTATAGCCTGCACTGCAATGGCTTTGCTACATTTGCTTCTTGGTCCAGTCTCCGAACATGTGCTGGTAGTCTTCCACTTGTCGCTGTTCAAACCAAAGCCAGTCAGTGCATCTATCTCCATTCAGCCTTGGCTTCTCCATAGCATTTGTACCTTGAGATGGTTGTTCTCTTCCAACAGCCGCATGTAGGCTTCTGCTTGGCTTGTCGTCTGCTTCTTCAGTGCTCTGTGCTCACAAAAGACGTCGTGTTCATCAGCAAAGAGCAATGGTAAAGGCTGGGAGTCTGTAGACCGTACTCGAGTTCAGTATCGCGCTGCTGGGCTTCTGTGATGGCTCCTTTGAGACACAGCTCCAAGCCACGCGCGTAGGCGTCCGCTGCCTTCTTGAACGAGTTCCTGGCGTACAGTGCCTTGCCCTTGCGGGAGTAGGTCTTGGCCCAGAGCGGATCCAGCGCGATGGCTTCATCCGCGTCCTTGCACGCTGCCTCGTACTGGCCCAGTGCACAATACGCAGCCTGCATCCCCCCAGTGAGTCCATTGGAACGCCCAAGGCCGTCTGCCTATGTCACGATACCTATAAATGCAAGAGCACCGACCGATCGATTGCTGAAGAGCGTGGCAGTCGCGCCTTGCTCGATCCCAAGCGTGTACTCGCGCACGGCGGCTTCATACTCCTTGCGCTTGAAGTGCTCGTTGCCGCGATTCTTGTGGTAGGACGCGTCCTGCTGCGACGGCGCACTGCGGCCTTGAGCAGTCGAGTATGACAGCGTGGCGTTCACGGTGGCCTCCGGCGGCGGCGCCGTCGAGCGCCCAAAGAGCCACTCCATGTGGCTCGCTTTCTGAACAATGGAAGGTAGTTCAACCGGTTTGCATACCGGTATGACTGATGTTGTACCACACTATTCCAGAAGAGCCATAAACATCATCATTCCGGGTCGAGACCATCATTCCGAGCGTCATCCATGCGAGTCATCATTCATTCCTCAGGTAGTCGGCGTTGGGGTGACACTACGCTTTGCCTCTTGGGACTATGAGCACGCAGCGCCGCCTGTTAGCGTCCTTGGCGCTGCTCACGGGGGCCGCCTACCTGGTGGACGACACGTATGTGCCTGCGCACGACTGGGGGTTCTCCTGGCGCCAGCGCTTCATCTGCTGTGGAGCGCTCTATCTCATGCTCTTCCTGTGTTACGTGTACAACTACAGCCACCTTGCACTGCGCTCGGCTCGCGTCGTGACCACTGGCGCCAGAGTCGTGGTGGACTACCGAAGGAACCTCAAGGGCGTGCTACGCGAAGCCCCTGAGCGCCGCGAACTGCTGCGCGAGTTTAACCAGCGCACGGCCGAGCGACTATTCCAGCTCTGCTTCCAAAACGGCGGCATCTACACCAAGTTTGGCCAGCAGATCGCAACGTTCAACCACGGCCTGCCCAAGGAGTTCACGGAGACGCTCGCACAGCTGCAGGACCAGGCCAAACCAGTCTCATTCGACCGCGTGAAGAAGACGATCGAACAGGAATTCCAGCGGTCATGGCAGGAGCTGTTTCGCCATATCGAGCAGACGCCGATCGCAGCGGCGTCGCTGGCGCAAGTGCATGAGGCCATCGACCACAAGGGACGACGCGTGGCTGTCAAGGTGCAATACCCGCAGCTGGCCATGCAGATGACGGCCGACCTCAAGGTCATCCGCTGGGGCTTCCAAGCCACCGAGTTCTTCTTCCCAGACGTGCAGATCCAGTGGTTATTCCCAGAATTCGAGCAAGCGCTAACTTCAGAGGTGCGATCGAAGCCACGTACTGTAGTTGCAGTCTGATACTCACGGAAAACTCTCTTGTCTCAGCTGGATTTTAACCAGGAAAAGCTCAACAGTCGACGCATTGCAGCCATGCTCAAGCACCTGCCAGAGGTCCACGTGCCGATCGTGTACGACGACCTGAGCACTAAGAAAGTGCTTACGATGGAGTTTATTGACGCTCCCAAGATCTCGCAAGTCGACTCGATCCGAGCGCTTGGCCTTGACACTGAGAAAGTCGCCAAGGTGTTGTGTGAGGTCTTTGGCGAAATGGTGTTTTGCCACGGCTTTGTGCACTGCGACCCTCATCCAGGCAATCTATTCGTTCGTCGCAATCCCGACCCGAAGGCCCCGCTCAAAGAGCAGATCGTTCTGCTCGATCACGGACTTTACCGCGAATTGGACGAGGACTTTCGGAAAACCTACTGCGATCTCTGGCGCGCTATGCTTCTTCGCGACTCCAGATTGCTGGAGGAATGCGGCCAGCGTTTGAATGTCGGCGAGTTTGCGAAGTACTTGCCGTTGTTGTTTACATACCGCACGATCAAGAACCAGACTCCAATTGCGACTTCAATGACGGAATCCGAGCGTGAAGAACTGTCCAAAGATCTGAAAAAGCTGCAATTTTCCAATGTAAGCCCCCCCTTCTTCTCCGCTATGAAGACCAAGCGCTCACTGTTGTTTTGTGTGAAATAGGTGACGGACTTCTTGGAGCAGTTGCCGCGTGACATGTTGTTTGTGTTTCGCACCAACAATATGATCCGGTCGTTAAACAAAGACCTTGGAGGGTCCACTCGGTGAGTGAGATTGGCGCTTCCTTGATGATTGGCAATAATGTGCTCATGCTACTTGGATTACGTTCATCTTTTTATAGCGAACGATTTTCGATCATGGGGAAATACGCAGTGCAAGGTCACTCGTTGTATTCCGGACACGCGATGGAGGAACACAACTGGACGTTGTTGGAGCAATGTCAGTACTGGATTGACCATCTCAGTCTTCTGTTCCATCTTCGTGTACTCGATTGGTTGTTTGGTGTCATGCAATTCTTCAAGGGCGAACAAGTGGCGCAGCTCAAAGCCTCGGGGTGATTGCGTTTCCTCAATTGACCTACTAGAGATATTCCGCACAATACAAACTCCGTCGATCTTCTGTCCTAACTCTAGAGTGGCTTTCAAGTCTATCAGAAACACAGTACACACTATAGTCATCCTACAAACACTAACGATAGTAGCCCAGTTTCTCTTCATCTCATCAATTTCTGTAGCGCGAGTGACAGACGAGGAGACTTTTTGTACGACTTGAGCGCTCGAGGCGAGACTGGAGGAGTCGCCGTGTATTCCGGAGCAAGAACTTCGTCGGTTGACTTGAGACTTGGCATTCTTCGCACACTGCCCGTATCAACTGACGCACGTCCAAGTGGAAGAAGTGGGAGCGCACTTGTGGGCTTTGGTCGTGATATCTTTGCATACGATGTCGGAGACATCGCTTTCGTACGCTCATCGTGGATCGCGAACATGTTGGCTGCTCCGATGGACGTGGACGCAATCCTCAGTGACGCTGGGCCACGTGCTTGGGCTTTTCGTTGTCGTAGAATGTACGGCTGCGGCGAATTTTCAAAGAACGCCAGTACCTCAGAGCGCAACTGAGCAAAGTCCACGGGTAGCGTCGCGAAATAGATCGCACCTTCTTGTAGACAGAGAGAGGCGGTAAGCTGCGTTCTTTCTTGTTCATTGCGGTCGCCGCCGATTATGATTACACGATACCCGACGAGCGACTGAAGCGTTTGAAGCTTGCTCACTGCAATGTCGAGTTGGTCTTCAATGTCGAAGCAGAGCTGCAGCACAGGCAAATTAATCATTGGCATCAGCCATAAAGCTAGTAAACGTACCAGGTCGATGTCCTTGCTACCAGGAGAGTTCAGCTGCTGGAACACATCGTCTTCATCTGCTGCAGTCGTGATGGTGCCAAGACCAAGCAATTGCATGTATCGTGCTGTTGCAGATACGTTTTTGGCACCAGTCAAGCCTCCGATCAGGATTTTAGGCATTTTAGGCACCAACCTTGGCGATCTAACAACAATAAATACTACATTATCAGTCCAACAAGCAGCAAAAGCAGAATTAAAACTCACATATCAACAACTGCAACAGGTGCTTCCTCTTCAGTATCGACGCAGCTTTCCTCAAACCCATATTCGATTCCTCTTGGATCGCGAGTGATATCCGAATTCGATGAATCACTTGCACTCTGAGACGATGTGACACTGAAATCGACACCTCGTTTCGATTTGGACGATACAAGAACGACGGACGGTCTTCTGATGAGACGGTCGATATCAGGTGGGAACTGGGCCTCGTCCAATGACTCAACAGCCTGTTGATCAGCTGTGAGATTGTCGTCTTTAAAGTCAAGAGGAGGTGAAGAAGGCCGCGGCTCTTCGAATTTAGGCTGTTCAGTTAGTAAAACACTTGGGTTGGGGTCTTCCGCCACAGGAACAGAGCGATTTCTCAGCGATTCGGTAGTCACGATCGCTGGCGGCCTCACTTTGTGCTTCTTCTTCTTCTTCGTATCGTGACTTGAATCGTGAGATACGGGGCTCTCGTTTGCCTCTGTATGCGCGCGAGGTCCACTGCGTTTGCGTGGTGACGACGGAGAGGAAGCTGCGATTGCAACAGCTTCGATACAGTTCTCCTGAGCTGCTTCTACTGACTCTGGTGTCTTTAATTGATTGGCTTCGGTCACTTTCGTAGGCGAATCGACAGAAGAACGGGAAGATTTGTTTTCCGAGCGGAGTTGTCGCCGCTGACTCGACTTTCGCTGGATTGGCGACGGTCGTTTTAACTCGGGCGACTGAGCCAGATTCGTTTGCTTGTCCGTCGCTTCGTCGTCCTCCTCAGTAGACAGCAAAGATACAAACTCGTCATCTCCGGCCTGCGTGCCTAGCAACTTGACCTCATCGATTGACTTGAGCTGGTGGAAGTCTTCCTTAACAAAGCTCGACACATTGTTGGTCTTGATCGCCTCATCCATCCAGTTCTTGGCGCTTTCGACGATCGTTTCTCCCGTTCCACCGACCACAATCTCGTAAAATTCATCGTACATCGCCTCTGCTTCGCGATCACGAACCTGAATGCCATTCACAGCCAGCTCCAGCTTGATCTGAGCGAGTATGGACTTTGCAAGCGCCTGGAGACTCTCGCCATCATGCAAGACAAACATCTCGTAGAGTTTCGCGTACTTATCACAGGCTTCAGTGTCTTCCAGATCAGTCAGATCGACCCCAAACTTGGCCAGTTCCTTTCGAATCTCCTTTTGTTCGACCTGCCTGTGGATCGAAATGTCCTTCTCAATTAAAAACGTCGTTCGCAGGGCGTTGATCGCGCCTGGTTCAGTTAGGCTCAGATCATGAAGCGTGTTCATGCGTTTGAGTGGAGGGCATTGACGAGTTGGCACCCCATTGGGCGTATCTCCTTCCGTTGTCTTATTTTTCGCTGGCTGGCGAACGAGAACGTTGTTTTCCAGCGTGTAGTTGGCATCTTCGAACTGCTCCGAGATACCGTTAAAGAGCTTGAGCAGGTTCTGCAGATCGGCACCAATCTTTCCTTGCGAAATGTCGTTCTTCTTGAGATACCCGAGTCGTTGGTCTTCTATCATGCGAGGATCTGCTTGCGCCAGCTCTCCGACTGTCATCACTCCTTTGGGCTTCACTATCGGAGCTATTGAAGCAAACTGAGTGATCGTGCTAAGCGGGATGGCCTTTACAACCACGGCCTCGTCAAAGTTGTTGCACAGGGCCAGTTTCAGCACCATGTCGTCCAGAAACACGATCACACGCACTGTGATCCTTCGTGTCAGCAGCTCCAAGAAGCGCGTGTAAGTGGACTCGAGAATATCGCAAGTCCACACATCCACAAGCTCGAAGAGCGCTGAGAAGAACTCATCGAACTTGAGCATCTTGCCGTGATGGCTGTCTACTTCCCAGTCGCAATGGATCTGGATCTTGGCCAACTCGAGCACAAAGTCATCGCGAAGCACCTTGAACACGAGCAGCATCAAGCTCATGTAGTCGCTTTCGTCAATCAGATTAGGCTTTGCTGCGGGTTGCAAGCCCGTGACTCCGCTGGATCGACGGGTAATGGACCGCTTGCGTCCTCGGGCTACTTCCCATAGAAACGAGATCCTCGTTTGGATCTCTGTAGACTGCCGCAGAGCTCGGCGCTTGGAAAGAGCGCTGGCCTGATTGAACTCTTGATCGCCCTGGAGGTGGAATGGAAGTGGTGGAGAGTCTCCCACATCAGTTAGAAAGGACGCGCGTTGATGTTCGAATTGCGCCTCGATACGTGCATCGCTGGCTGTGACTGAGGCCAATTCGGCCAGTACTTGGAACGAGGACTTCCGCGGCAACGCTGCTCTGGCCGCCTCGCGGTCTGTCTGAGTCGCAGCGATCTCTTCGATGTGCTCATTTAACTGAATCAAGAGATCCAAATCGTTAAAGATCTCCCTGGTCGCCGCCATGAGCTACCGGCCACTTCCAAGGACCGTTTCATGCTCCGCTGCGTGCGTTCTTGCAAGTGAGTGACGTTTCTCTCTCCCTTAACGCGCCCTAGAAGGTTCGAAAATGCGCTCTTTGCGTCAATGGGCCGTTGGGCAAACGTGCTTCTCCTTCTCGCTCTCAACAAAAACGATTTGCCTGTCGCACGCTGGGATTGGAACATTGGCGAGCCTCTTGGCTTGAAACGACTGCGAATTGAAATGGCCGATCAAAATTCGGCCGTGGAAACTCTACGCACCCGATCTGCTCGGCCAAAATTAGACCTTAGCGGCCAAAGCAGCTTGATCCGCGTGTTTATTTTCACGGGTTTCGTTCGCAGTCTCAGCATCGCGTGTCTCTTGGAAGCATCACTTTGCAAACGAGAAGACCATGTCGCCGCTCTTCGTGCTTCCGTTCCGCAATAGCGGCAACAAGCAGCGCATGTCCAATGGTGCGTCTGTGGAGGACTTGGCTCCTGCTTTGCACTGCTAACGGATAATCTCGTGGCTTGTTTGCAGACGGTTCACTCGAAGAATCCTGCCACGATGTGTTGATTGAAGCGGCCGACGTTTTGGAACGGACAAGAGCTGCAATCGTCATGATCGAGGCCTATCAAGGCTGCTTGACATATATTCAAAAGGTATTCAGCGGTCATTATGTTTGGTCATTCCTATCGAGCTCACAGGTTGTTATTTGCCTATCGCAGTCCATTCTAATGCCGCACGATGACGATTTACGACGAGAAGTATTCACAGCTCTGGCTCCAAACATTGACATTGTCAAGCACATCTACGAACTCTCAGTCGATTTCGGTACGAACTGCAGGCTATCGTCAGCTTTGTAGACAGCTCTGTTGATCATCTGCCGTTTGTTTTCTGTCTTCACAGCTACTGCTGTCTATGATGTGCTGCGTCTCGCCTGTCGAAAAGGTACGCACACGCTACCAAGTTGCTGAGGCAAGCTCATGGCAAACGTCTCGCACTTCAGATACGAAGAAGATGGGCGGGATCCTGATCGCCAAGCTGGCCGACCTGGTGGAGTTCGCGATCCGCTTTGACACGCTCAAAGCCTCACGACCAGAGCTCCAGAATGATCTCAGCTACTTCCGCCGTCTTGTGGCTGTCCATACGCCTTCGAATCAACTGGAACGGTATCCGACCTTACTATATACGTAGCTAGCCCACAACAACAAGAGCTCACTGCGTCTACGCTCTTTAGATTCACAGACGCGCCTTTGAACGCCATGTCGTTCTTTGTGGCTGACCACTCGCCCATGCTCAAAGTGCTGGTGCGTGCAGTGGAATCGTGCCAACAAGAAGACGCTCTGTGCTACAGCGCAATGGCCCAAGTCGCTAATCTCTGTTGCATCGCAGCAGCTACGAATCGGTGCGAACAGCCAACGTGACATGACAGCGTATTCGATATCGTATCTAACCACCAGCGCTTCATTGCGTAGAAACAAGGATCCGTCCGCTGTCGCGCGCAGTCTTCGCGCTATGACCAGCGCGATCCTCGTGTTTGACCACACGAGTCCGGAAGGCGTCTTCCGCTCCAAGGGCGATCTCAAGGTGATCCTAAATATTGAGTCTCTACTTTCGCTTGGTGTTGTTTCCACTGACATCTTGTGACTGCTTGGTCTAGATCAAACGCTGTCTGCAGGAACTCTCCATGAGCAAAGAGAGTCAGCTGCTCAGTGCCATTCGATACTCCAGTCTCCATTTCAATGACGCGACTACGCCAGAGAAGCTGCGGCTACTGGTCGTGCAAGGTCTTGTCAACGCAGAGCTGTAGCATTATTATAACAAGTGCTGCTTCCAGTCAACCAATCGCCTATCTGTTATGACTGTTTCTAATGTGTCCATCTGCCCAAATCTGAACCTGTATAATCCGATACACTCGATCTTTCGATAGTGTTCTCTTGACATGGACTGTACCTGTAAGACTTGATAAACGGTCTCTGGTAGAAAGCAGCCATTAGAAGAGCCATCCATCCATGCGCGTAGTGATCGACACGGACGCTGGCGTGGACGACGCCACAGCCATCATGATGGCGCTGCACAGTCTGCCTAGAGACGCAGTGCACGCCATCACCACAGTCTTTGGCAACGTGGATCTGCACCAAGCCAACCACAATGTCGCGCAGTAAGCAGAGCCCTTGGTCTTGTTCCCAGCTACAGAACAACTCACATGCGCTGTTGCGACAGCATTCTAGACGCCATGAACCGCTCTGACATCCCGATCCACAGCGGCGCGTCCAAACCCATTGTGGCCAAGGTCTCGGAAGATCGCTGGGAGGTAAGACTGGCTCGCGTTTGGACACGACTGGATGCTGACCAGCGCTGCATCACAGGGCCATGGTCCTGATGGACTGGGCGGCCAAGCTGGCCATGCAATCGAGACTGCCGCCAGCAAGAACGACGCAGTGCACACACTTGTGGATCTGGCGCACAAGTACTCGGGCGAGCTCGTGGTCGTGGCGCTGGGTCCGCTGACCAACATCGCGCTGGCCATGCTGATCGATCCGTCGTTCTTCGATCACGTCAAGCTGTTCGTGGTCATGGGCGGGCTCTCGCGAGGCGAGGGAAACTTCACGCCGCACACAGAGTTCAACGTGGGCTGCGACCCGGAGGCCACGAACATCGTGCTCGAGCACTGCACGGACGCCAGCAAGCTGGTGCTGCTGCCGTTTGAGACCTCCATAGACCACGGGTTCTCGTGGGACACCTTTGACGAGATCTTCCACGATGGAGACAACCCGCGGTCCGACTACTTGCGCCGCATCTGGCGCCACAACAAGTCGTTCATGCCGCACGACGGCTTCCTGCCCTGCGACGCCTATGCCATGGCCATCCTGCTCTGTCCCAAATACGTCAAGACCACGTCAGTTCGTGTGGGTCGCGTCCATCTCGCGCCGGACGAGCATCGTGGATTAAATCTCTGGGATGACCAAGTGCCCATCAAGGGCCTCAAGCCCAACACGACTGTGGTCACGCAAGTGGATAAGGAGCTGTTTCTTGATCTGTTGCGCGCCCTTGCGGCGTCCAAATAGAGCGATAATCATGCAGTTCATCTATTAGACTTTGGATTTACTCGGCATCGACGCTCTTTTCCTCACTGAAGGCGCTGGTTTCAGCTGCCAGTGGCTTTTGGAAGACGCCGTGCACCCAGACGCGGAAGCGCACGACGTCCTGCTGTCGGTTCACGTACTGGCGACGAATGTACTCGTTCTCCACGGGCACCAGACCCGCTTGGGCGCAAATCTCCGCCAGCTCCTCGGTGGTAAAGTAGTACGCACGCGTGTTGTCCTGCCGCACGTAGAAGTTGTCCTGCAGCTTGTGGCCCGGACGGAAGCGCAGCTGTGCCTGGTCGTATCGGCCGTAGTCACGGAAGAAGAGCTTGCCACCAGGCTTGATGGCCGCCGCGATCTTCTTGACGGCGTCGCGCATCTTGTCTGGATGCAGCGCTGAGAGACAGAACAGCAGCAGCGCAAAGTCCACGCCGCCATTCGCGAACGCCGCGTCAGGCAGATCGTCCTTGGTGATATCGCACACTGAGGCGTGTACACGGCCAGCGTTGTACAGCGGCTGCTGCTTGAGCAACGCGACAGCCGAGTCGGCAAAGTCAAACGCGACAATGTTGAGCGACGGGTTCACTTCCAGCAGAGGCAGCGCCGCATTGCCGACGCCGCATCCAACTTCCATCAAGGTCTTTGTGCCTCCGTTCTAGCGCAAAACAGCAGATATTGGCACAAAGGAGACCACAGCGGCGCTACTTGCAAACGCGTCACCTGCTCTTCGACGCCAAGGTCAGGGAAGACGATGTGCAGATAGTGGCTAAAACAAGAAGTGTTAGTTGAGATGGCGGCCACACAGAGGCTCAAAACGTACCGGTCTTTGTAGAAATTGGTCGAGTTGCGTTTGTAGAACTTGTCCCAGTTCTTGGCGGCCTCGCGGTCGTACTTGTCTGTCACAATGAGCATTAGACGGAGCACTGTGTCAATTTGCAGGCTTGAAGCAGCGCGTACTCTGCCAGAACTCGGGGATGGCCGACGTGTCCTTGTTCAGCAGCTCCTGAGCCAGCTTCTCGCGCTCCTCAGTCCACTCGTCATCGCACACGATCTGCTGCGAGTCCTCCTTGACCTTGGTCGGCACGCCGGCCTTGATCACCAGCTCCTCCAGCGCCTTGTTCACCGAGTTCATTCGAAATGGCTCCAATGATGCACTGGATCAGCAGCGCTACCTTCGTGCAACATTCTCGTAGGCCAAGCAAGGTGATAAGCCAGGGTTAGGTTGTTCCCACAGTATCATCTAAATCAATTTATAAAGGTTTACGGTACTATGTGTATTCGATCGAGAGACAACGAAAGCGCCAAGATGAGAACCGAAGAGTTAAGCAACGATTTGCTCACAGCGTTCCTGCTGGACATGAGCGCTCTGGACCACGCTAAGGACCAGTCGCTCTTTGGTTCTATCAATAACTCTCGATCTCAGGACTCTGTTGCCATGCAGAAGTCTCGAGTGGGACGTAAACGCGTGACGAAGAGTGATCAGCTCCGGGATGCACGGCTCGAAGCCAGCGTCTTAAGCCAACGATTGCAGGAGCTGATCGAGACGCAGCTGCTGACGCAGGCGCTGGATCGACTGCTTGGTGTGTCGTGTGAAGACCGAATGACCTGGAAAGAATGTGCGACGCGAGTGCGGCATGCGAGAGAGAGCGCTCAAGACCAGAAGACCGAGCTCCTGACTCTGATGTCATCGAATGCGTTGCTTCTCGAGTACGTGACCTGCCTTGTATCGGCCCAGGACAAAGAGCTGTCGCACTTCCGTCTGTCAGTGCGACGCAATTCATTTGCTCCGAATGGAGACGACGCGCAGCTGCTCCACCTGATGAAGTCCAGACTCGACTACCAGCACAGCCAATTGGATGTCATTTTGCAGCAATGCGTGGCCAGCATGGACTCTGCAGACAAGACTGTGACGCATATCCATGCAGACGGACGAGGCATGGATGTTTTCGAGCTGGAACTTAAACCGTTCGATGCACAGACAATCGCCAGCACCATGCAGAAGTACTTTGAAGGACGCTCGCTTGTCCGCTGGCAAGGAGAGAACGAACTCGTAAGTGCCTGGCTCTCGTATGATCTGAGGCAATTACCTGACGCTAATTATGAGATCAGTACCTGAGAGAAACAGTCGCAGCTGAGGAAATTGGCATTGGTGGTTCAAATGGCACTGCTAAAGCGCCTTCAAACGACGTCCGGAATCAAGGCGTGGCGAGGGGCTTTGTCCACCAGGACCAGTTCGTGATGCTCTGGCAGATCGCGAGTGACTGGGATAGCCATGCAAGCAAGCTGACAACGATGAGACTGTGGCAAAGCGGCTGGATGGTGATTCGTTCGTTCAGTCAATTGGGCCAAGGCGTGAGTCTGGCTCAGGCTAACATCTCTGTCCAGATTCAATCGGCCCATGGGTCCACGCAACTGGTGCAGGATCCAGACATGATGAACATCGTGCAATCGCTGAATGCGTACGGCAAACGGCAAATCCAGGCCGTTGACAACCTTCTGATAGACAATGCCATGAAATGCTCATGACAATTGAAGTGTCATTTAGCACATAGTACAGTAGATGCACATTTACAGGACCCAGCCAGTCGTAATCAGTGATTACGGCAGACGTTTATGCGACATGTTACCAAAGCCGATACAGTTTCACATCACAAACGCCATGCGAGTCCAAGAGCCATGCGTAGAACTGCTGCCTGCGCTGCTACTGCATGAAGATCCATGGCCGTCCTTTGAGTCTATCCCAGCACTGAACAAGAATCAGCGTCTCAGCGCTGCACCTCCAGCAAACTACAGGCGGTTGACGCAACGCGAGCAGCTCCAGGCGCTCCGTCAAGAGGTCAGCGCTTTGGCCCAGTACTTTCAGCAGCTGAGCGAGAACCAGGAGCTCCAGCGGTCGCTAGATAGACTGCTGAATGAGTCTACCGTCTCTTTAATCAACTGGAGAAGAGCTGCGACGCGACAGCGTCACGCACGAGCGAAAGCGGAAGAGACGAAGGCGGAGCTGATGCGGCGGATCGCCGTGAACGTGAGCTTTCTGGAGAACGTGAAGCAACTGCTAATGATCCAGGCTCACCGTATTGCAGAAAGACCGTCGCTGTGTATGCCGATGCGAGTGATGCCAATCGGTCTGGATAACAAAGATATCCAGATGTTCCAGGCGCTTCAGTCGGGACTCGACTATCGATGCAACCGATTGGATGCGATCTTACAGCAGTGTGTGTCCCGATTCGGCACGACACAAAAGACCCACGAGCTGTTCATCCATCCCAACGGCCGATCTGTGGAGGTTCGGCAGATCGATATCCAACCCTTTGATGCAGCTACGATCAGCAACACGATGCAGCAGTACGTAGAGAAGCAAGCAAATGTGTACTGGCGCAAGGACAACGACGTTGTAAGCTGTCCAGCGTTGCGATTGATGATGAGAGTCCTGGCGCGCTCTAATATTTATACGATGTTGTGTATTTAGTACGTCCAGCGAGCTGTGAATCTGGGTGAGTTTTGCTCGGATGGAAGACCTCTAAATGTGCTTCACCGAAGTGTAATGAGGCACTTTGACCATCAAGACCAGACAATCGTGCTCTGGGAATCTATGATCAAATACGATGCTGATCAAACACGAGGGTTGGAAGCGATAACTCTGCGGCATCAAGGCTGCATCGTGCTCCGTTCATTCGAGGATCTCGGTGGCAGTTTATCCCAAAAGCGCATTTTGATCCAATTGGTAGCACCTGAGGGATCGGTATTGAGCCCCCATGTGACGGCTGTCTTGGAGCCATTGCGATGCTTTGGACGAAGGCAGGTGCAAAACATTGAGAATTTGATAATGGATGCGGCCATGAAGAGTTCGTGAATGTTGTTCCGCCGACTCCAACGAGATTGAAGCGATGGATACTAGCTCTGCTTCACTGAATGAGCTAGAAAGCGTCCTTTTGCCAATCGAAAATTACAAATCTGTGTAAGACCAATATTGCGGCATGATGGGACGGAATTCCATAGCTCAAATGGTTAAGACACGCGCAATTGAACGTAATCTCCTTGACAAAGTAGAGAACGAATCAATTTTATTGCGTTGATACTCGTATGATTTGGGCGTTCATTCTGACGGGCTCTGAGACCCTCAGAGACACCGTTGCAGCAGAAGGAAGACACTGCTGCTGCAACAAGCTGTATTAGTGCTCCTTCAAACGACG
Organism: Elongisporangium prolatum; assembly: GCA_023335875.1. Lineage (NCBI taxonomy): Eukaryota > Oomycota > Peronosporomycetes > Pythiales > Pythiaceae > Elongisporangium > Elongisporangium prolatum. The sequence goes on along the minus strand of JAADVW010000146.1, from coordinate 8,621 downwards.
GTCAAATTCAGGATGAATGGGCTTTGCCCATTTAAACCAATCCGTGATGCTCTGGTAACTCGCGAGCAAGTCGAAGACGACATGATGATTGTCGAAGAGTCTTGTCGTGTTTGATTGTACTCTCATTCAGCCTTTTAGATTAGGGCGTGACTTAAGCTGAACTGTCTGTTCAAATCCTATCGGCCCATGGATACAAACACTTGGTTCTGGATCCAGAACAACTTAATCGACACAGTCAATCCGTCCATTTTACATACGATGCACACGCTGTAATGCAGGCCGCCAGTGTGACAAGCACGTCTAACACATGCTAACGCACCTTTACACTCGCATTACTCCATTTCGTCCAAGCGGTCCACGCCGTACTCGTCAATGAACTGCCGCACTCGCGCTGGCTGGAACTTAATGCGAGCGCTTCCTTCGAGATATTCGTCCACAGCGAACTTGAAGAAGCTCCAGTTGGGCACTTTGAGCACTCCGTCTATGGTCGTGTAGTGGTCAAACACGTCGCCCAGCAAGATCGTGGCATACCGGTACTCGATGGGCGTCCCGTCGTCCCAGTAGTTGCCCACTTCGCCGATCTTCATGCCGTAGAGCTTCCGGATGAATGCCACTTCGTCTGCGAATGCGCTCAGATAGATCCCGCCCGTGATCTTCTTGTTCGTCGCGTCCCATGGCTCCACGTACTGATGGCGGATGCAGAAGGAGCCGGACGGCGCCCACTTGTCCACGTTCTCCACGGCCGTGATCGGGAACTCGTCCGTCATGTTCATCTGAGCCATTTCCACCTCGAAAAGGCTGTCAGAATAAAACCTCAAAATAGCCCCCAAACCGACTTGAGCTTTGGCGACTAAAAGACTTCACAGTTTGATCTTATTACCATTTAATCACATACAGATGATGATGTTTCAACGCAAAAGGAGCCTCTCAACGATGATGTCTCTAAGCTGGGAATGACCAAGCATTCGCGGAGCCAAATGCTCTCTGTATCTAGGGCTTCTGAAGACAAAAGGCGGTTTGCTGCGATCGCAATCGGTGGCGTCTTCTCTTTACTCATTTGTGCTTGGACTTCGCTGTTGGCATCGAAACCGAGAGCGAGAATACCGTCGAACATTCCCGTAGAGTAGAGCGAGCCGATTGCTGGCGATCACGTCGGGCTCAAACTGCGATCTCGCTGATGGGCACGCAGATGATGCCGACACGGGCATAATAGCTTTGATAATTCAGTAGTTTCAGCTGTGTTCCAATTATAGACGCACAAAGAGTGCAGGTCGTCTGTGACATCTTAGGATCTGATTACAAAGTTCAGAGCAAGACTACAGTACCTGTGCTAATAAAGAGCCTTTAGGTCTAATAATTCACAAAGCTACGGTACTTCTGCCGCTCAGACTTCATGCACGAGCCAAGCAGCGACAGTCTCACTACGTTGCCGCTGCAGACTCTGGACAATGCACAAGCGCTCTCCCTCTCCGCCTTCAGTGGCACCTTAATACCGACCGCTCATGCCACAAGCGAATTTACTATGACGTCCGCAGGGAGCAGGAAGCGCTTGACGCCACGCGAGGAGCTCCAGACGCTTCGTCAAGAGATCAGCGTGTTGAGCAATCAACTGCAGCAGCAGGAGGACAATCGGCAGCTCCAAGAGTCGCTTGATCGGCTGCTCAGTGAAAACACCGCATCTGCGATAATCTGGAAGCGAATTGCGACACGAGAACTTCATGCTCAAGAGATTAGCGAAGACACAAAGGCTGAGCTTCTGCGGCGGATCTCCATCAACAGGAGCTTTCTCGAGAATGTGAAGCGCAAGCTGCTGGCTCAAGCGCAAGAGATCGCTGACAGACAATTCACGCCTCAATCCATGCGGGTCGGTCTGGATGCTGAAGATGGCCCGCTATATATGGCGCTTAAAGCAGGCCTCGACTATCGATGTTCCCACTTGGACGATATTCTACAGCAGTGTGTCTGCGCAACGGACACACCAGAGAAACACGATTGCTTCCTACAAGCCGATGGCCGGGGCATGGAAGTTCGGAAGATCAGTGTCCAGCCTTTCGACATGGCAACGATCAGCAGCACAGCGCACAGATACATGCAAGAACACGCGGATGTATGCTGGCACCAAGACAACGACGTTGTAAGCTGTTTCGGGTGTTGTTGTGTGTGATAGCAGAGCTAACTGACCTTGATTTCCATCGTGCTTAGTACGCCAAGCGGCTTTTGGAACTGGGCGAGTTTTCCGCAGACAAAAAGCCGCTGAATGTGCTCAGTCGAAGCGTCATGAGGCGCTTTGTTTACCAGAATCAGATGATCATGCTTTGGGAAACCGTGGCGAGATGGAATACTGCCCAGTGCCCCGCTAACACGTCCAGAACGACGTGGTTGTGGCAGAAAAGCTGGGTCGTGCTACGTCCGCTTGAAGATGGACTGAGTCTGTCTCAAAAGAGGATATCCATTCAACTACAAGCGTCCGATCGATCTGTCGCACTCGTGCTAAGCCCCCATGTGATGGCTGTTCTGGAACCATTACGTGCGTTTGGCAAAAGACAGGTGCAAAATATTGAGAATATGCTGCTTGATATGGCCATGCAGCGAATTTCCCAAAGATAAGTTACTACTGTATTTTTAACTAGTCCTCCGGACTATTAGTTAAGTCACTACTGTACTGTAAAACATGTGTCCTTCCGGGCAATAAAACACTCAATACTTTACCAAAGACATCAACAATTCCTTCTAGACCTCTGGAACTTGATCTATTGGTTTTCATGGGCTCCTACTGTTCTGAACACTGTTTACGCTCATTTTGAGATGCAAGAGCCAAGCAGCGACGTTCTCACGACGTTCCTGCTGAGCGTCACGACGCTGACGCACACAGAGACCAGTTCGCCGTCCGACAGCAGCGACTATCCAGCACACAGCGCCACGCACGAGATCGTAAAGCCACCGTCAGTGCCCAGCAGACGCCTGACGCAACGCGAGCAGCTCCAGGAGCTTCGGCAAGAGGTCCTAGTGCTGAGTCAGCACCTGCAGCAGTTGCACGAGAACCAGGAGCTCCAGCAATCACTTGACCGACTTCTGAACGAATCCACAGTCACTACAGTGAACTGGAAAGAAGCGGCGACGCGAGAGCGCCATGCCAAAGAGACTGGGGAAGAGAAGAAGGCGGAGCTCATGCGGCGGATCTCCATCAACATGAGCTTCCTGGAGAACGTCAAGCGCGTGCTGCTGACGCACGCCCGTGAGACAGCAAGCAGACCGAGTCCGCGTCAATCTATGCGTTGCATGCCATTTGTACCGAATGGAGACGATGCGCAGGTGTACAGAGCGCTGAGGGCGAGTATTGACTTCCGCTGCAGCCAGTTGGACGCGATCCTGCAGCAGTGTGTGGCCAGCAGGATCACCACTGCCGAGGGACACGAGTCCTATGTTCACGCCGACGGCCGAGGCTTGGATGTTCGAGAACACAGCATTAAGCCTTTCGACATGACGGCGATCAGCGAGACCGTGAGTCGGTATGTGGAAGAGCGGGCAAACTTCTGCTGGCGTGGAGAGAACGACATTGTAAGTGCTCTGGGTGCAATTGGACTCATTCGACCCACGCTAATGGCCTGTGTCTACTCAAGTACCTCAAGCGAACAGTCTCGGCTTTGGATCTCGGCGAGTTCTCAGTGGATGGGAAAGTCCGCATGCCTCCGAACGTGCGCAATCGCAGTGTGATCAGACGCTTCCGGCACCAGAGCCAGATCATGATGCTTGTCGAATCTGTGACCGAGTGGGACGATGATCATCACAGAGCAAGTGAACCGAGAACCACTCGATTGTGGCAGAAAAGCTGGGTGGTGCTGCGTCCGTATGAAGAGCTGGGCGGCAATGGCAGTGCGAGTCTGGGCCAAAAGGGGGTCTCGATCCAATTCCAATCGTCCGATCGATCCGAAGCGCAGATCTTGAGTCCACGAGTGATGTCCATCTTGGAGTCACTGCGGGCGTTCGGCAAGAAACAAGTGCAGATTGTGGACAATATGCTGATCGATGCAGCCATGCAGCGTCAGTGACTGATGAATAGATAAAACAGTGACGAATTCCAGTTGGTCTTGGAATCTGATACCGACAGTAGAGTGTGCGATCGCAAAGGCATCTTAAGAATGTGGACCGATGAGCCATGCGCCGACATCCTCACGACGTTTCTTGTGGGTCTGCAGGCGCTGGAGCATGCAGAGGCTGGTCGCCATGGCTTCCAGCAGTGGAAGTACCTGCCAAACCCGCCTCGTCTGCGTTTGCTGTGGTCATGAGACGCCTGACGCCACGCGAGCAGCTTTAGGCGCTTCGACAGGAGGTCGCCACACTGAACAAGCGGACGCTGCAGCTGAATGAGAACCAGCAACTCCAGCAGTCGCTGGATCGACTTCTCAACGAGTCGAGTGCTGACGCTATCAGCTGGAGGAATGCGCAACGTGGGAGCGTCTTGCCAAGACCCGCGCTGAGGCCCAGAAGACCGAGCTTATGCGCCGGATCTCATTCAATATGGTGCTTCTTGAGAGCGTGAGGCGCCTTCTTCTGAGGTTCAAAGACCAAGGCTTGGCTTTCCATTTGCCCACACAGTGCACGCCTTTTGTTCCAACAGGAGATGACGCGCAGCTGTAGCAGCTTTTAAAATCGGGTCTCGACTCTCGAAGCAGCCAGCTGGACTCAATCCTCGAGCAGTGCGTTGCCAGGATCGACTCAGTGGAGCAGCGCGAGACCTGCATCCACGCTGACGGCCGAGATGTCGACATGCGCGAGTTTGGCGTCAAGCCGTTCGATCTGCTGACCATCAGCAGCATATTGACTCGATATTTCGATGAGCACTCGAACTTCCGCTGGCATGGAGAGAACGAAGTGGTGAGTTGAGCTGCAAGCACGATCGCTATTAAACTGCCGTGTTATGTGTCCTGTTTAGTACCTCAAACGGACGGTAAAACCTGGCGCTAGTTGTTCTAAGATCAGCTGTGTGCGCAACCACACAGTGCTCCGGCGCTTCGAGAATCCGGATCAGTTCGTGATGCTGTGGGAGACTGCGACTGAATGGGGCAACGACTCAATGACGACAAGGCTGTGGCAACAAGGCTGGATGGTGATCCGTCCGCTTGAAGATCTCGGTCTTGGCGTGAGTCTGGCTCAAGCTGGCGTGTCGACGCAGATCCAATCGTCCGATGGAGCAGACTTGCTGGTTTTGGATCCGCAACTGGCCGCCATCTTGCAGTCGTTGGACGCGTTTGGCAAGAAACAAGTGCAGATCGTTGACAACATGCTGAAGGACGCGCGAGTGGAACACAACAGACACACAACAGCAGCGTAGGGGCCCAGGAGAGGTCTATTTCATGCTGCTTCCTGCACTAGTAAAGCTCTTTAAACGTTCGCGCTCCCTTGCAATGGACCCGGCAGTCGATCAATCAACCGCAGGTTACTGCTCACCACGCTGCCTACAACGTAGCTGCCTTTTCGCTCCGCGTCTGTAGATCTCACAGGACGCGGTCTCTGTTCAAGCCTCCGTTCAGTAGGCTTGGGTCACACGACCGTCCGATTGTTCCACGTGTCGTGCCGCACGTGCCCGAAATTCTGGGAATCGCGACTTGCTGCTGCCAGCTGCCGAAAACTCAGGCAACACTGGGCTTGATGCCTCCATTGAGGGCTTTGAATGCCTCCATTGAGGGCTTTGAATGCCTCCATTGAGGGCTTTGTTGCGCGTTGGAGGCTGAACTCGAGGGCGCGTGTGGCGACTGGGCTCCATGGGGGAGGACTTCCTCCCAGCCGCCTCCCAGGGTGCTTGAGCTACTGGAGAGAAATCTGGAAGTGAGAGACAGCGACGGTCCGGTTCGACTTGGGTTACGAGCCGGTTCAAACCGCTGATTCAAGATTCCTATTGTGACGCTTCCAAGTACAACCGCAACGAGCGGTTAGACGCGAGTGAATCGCATTGAAAGCTGGGACCCTTGGCGTGAGTGGTCAATTCGGAGCCAACATGAGCAAGTGGGAAATCATATTGATCTCGTTGGAAAAGGAATCGATGCCTCCAGCTTGGTGAACTGGATGAGCACATATGAATTTTGACTTCTTCAGCTTAATAGAAATTTCAAACGCAGAATTTGCTGATGAAGAACACTCCTGGAGCAGGACAAGCTGAGACGTCAAATGACGGTTCATCATCCACTCTTTGGCCTGGAGCTCATGCCCTTCGATGTCATGACAGTCAGCGACACATTACGCGTTTTAAGCGATGATGAAGTCGTGAGTGGTACAGAGGACCCCCTCTCGTTCTTTCTTGAGCTCAGTTCTTTGTCATTCTCGTAAGCTCTTGATGCATGCGCAAAGTTATGAGAGAGGACCTCGGACGTTGCTCTAGCCTAATACGTCGTACATCCACTTCACGACCGCCTCTGCATCTGATCTGGAGACGCACTGGTGGAAGATTAGTCCATAGAGTGGGGAGCATAATATGAAAGAAATCACTCGAGAGAGGTACAGTGTTCTCCCACTTGCCAACTGCTGTAACAGTCGTTATGAGGACGATGCAGACCAAGTTGTGCTGGACTGTGATGACTATAAAGAAGCTGTCAATTCTATGTGGTACCGGTACCGTATTATATGATATTAGATTTGGGAGGTTGGAGCGGAAGAGCTCATGCGGCAGGACTCCAGCGACCACTCGGCCCAGCAAGATGGCGAGACGAGCTGCACGGAGCCGTCCACGTCCCCAAAGAAGAGGCGCCTGCGACAACGAGAACAGATCTTGGCTCTGCGCAAAGAGATCAGCATAATGAACCAGCAGCTGCAGGATTTGAACGACAGCCAGCTGCTGCAGGACACACTGGACCGACTGCTGGACAGCTCTAATAGCATCGGGACGAACTGGAAGCAAGTGGCGAAGCGAGAGCAGCGCGCTGTGCAGCTCGCCAATGAGAAGAAGACCGAGCTCAAGCGGCAGGCAGCAGCCAATCTGTATCTGCTCAAGCACGTCAAGCGCATGTTCCTGGCGCAACGCAAGAACGAACTGCTGAGTTGCATGTCTACGCGATGCTTGTCGTTCGTGTCGGAGCGAGAGGATTCCCAGGCCTTTCTCCGGTTGAAAGCGCGCTTGGAACGCAGCGCCAGCCAACTGAACCAGGTGCTGATGCAGTGTGGCAACAGAGTCGCCACCTGCGTCCGGCAGAAGTTCTGTGCATTGGACGATGGCCAACGCCTGGACTTGCGCTCCATCGAAGTCAAGCCTTTCGCCTTTACAGCAGTCGGAGAGACCATTTACCAGCAGCGACAGAAGGATGCGCAGTTCAAGAGCCATGGCGAGAACGAAGTGGTAGTGTAGTCTCTCTCTCTCTCTTAATTGCCGTAGCTCATGTCCTCACCATTGTCTTCTGTAGTTTATAATGCGGAACGTCAGAAGAGCGGATTGCTGCGACAACGGACCAAACGAGATGCGTGGTCGAAGCGTGATGAGACGGATTGTTCTCCAGCAGCATGTCGTCCTGCTCTGGGCGATGGCGTCGGAGTGGGACCACTACGATCAGCAAGCCAGTATGGCTCAAGATGGCTGGATGGTCATCAGTCCATTCCAGGAGCTGGGCGACAGCGTTTGCTTGCTGCAGTCTGGCATTTCGATGCAGTTTTTCACTCATGAAGGATACGTGCTGTCGACACGAAGCCCACAAGCGTCAAACGCCATGAGTCTGCTACGGTCCTTAGGTGACCATCAAGAAAAAGTCACCGAAAACAGGCTCATGGATGCGAATGCGAACTGATTAGCATAAACGTCAGCTGAGGTCATGTCCTGTTGCGCAATTGAGATATCGCAATTGAGTCACAAAAAGCACGAGCGGAAGGAAATATTGTGAAGCTCTTCTGTGCGGTGGTGGGCGTGAAGTAAAGCGTGTTTCCTGTGGATATCAATGGGAGTCAGTCGTGGGGGACTTAAAGAAAGCGATCAAGTCGGAGAAGGCGAACGATTTGGAGGAGATTAATGGAGCAAATTGGAGGTGTACTTGGCCAAGTGGCTGACTGAAAACGAGGTTCAAAAATCTGAGTGACACCAATGGCCTGAAGCATTTGGATGCTGCCCGAGCGGAGCTTGAAGGGTAGATGGGAAAAAGAGCGGCACCAAGTCGATAAACACCAAGTTGCAGCAGGAAATGACCGTGTGAATGTGGTGGTTCCGACCGAAGCGGTGGCAGTGCCAGGTGCAAAAAGCAAAAGCCAAAGTCGTCCATCCTGATCAGTTGAAAGAATTAATCGCAATTGCACAAAAACTCAGAGATGCCAATGTGGGAACACTATCGAATACTCCGATGACAATCCTTGGTACATCAGTCTCACATTCGAAAGGAGTATTAGGATCTCGATGATATCACCCAGAAACGATTGGCGTCAAATTCGTCGCTTCGGAGAATTCTTGTGGTTGGCAGTCCTGGGATCGGGAAGTCAGCATTTGGAATGCTCTTGCTACTGCTTCGACTGGCTGGGCTGTGCTGCGTCCACTGGAAGAACTGGATTGTCCCCTGACTTTGTGGCAGACCAGCGTTTCGGCTCATGTTTACGCGAGCGATGGATCAGAAACCTCGATGCTGGAGCCACAAACACTGAACGTCTTACAGTTG